>JAVFBY010133560.1:0-11695 GCA_034781015.1 Tonicella lineata
CCCACAGTTGTGTTTTTATCAACATAAATATGAAGGGATGCCAGACCAACGGGAGCAGGATACAATCCTCGACGTCAGGAAGCTCCAGACAATCAATTGCCCTGAATTCCACACTGCTCACACAGCAGAGTTTCGAGTCAATTTTAGCCAGCACCTCCCAACAAACTTTTCAATACCATGCGTATATTTTTTTCAAACTTGTGTTGTAAATTATTGAATTACATATCATATTGTCATAGGACCACAGTATCATAACGTTGTCTTGATTAATCGTCCTAGATACTTACATAGGTATTTTATTTCCTTATGCATATCAGCCTCATGGGAATAAATAAACACTATTTTAAAAACAACGGTAACATGCATTTAAATTCAGCGATCTTGATTCATTAAACGGTCGTCACTGTGCATGTATTTGACTTAACAATTAAGCGTGACAATGTCTTTTCAAAATAAAACAATAAGTGGATGATTAGAGTAATTATAATAAAACATATGCAAAGTTCAGAGAGATAATGAATTATCATAAACGCAATGGATCTTCATAACTATGACAAAAAGAAAATAGACCAGCAACTCAGCTTTATCTATCACTATTACCTTTTCCAGTAACTTAGCAATTTCTGAAACCAAAAATTGTCCCAGAGTTCAAAATGAGTCATGTGCTTTAGGCAAAATACTTTTTTCAACAAAACATCAATCTGCGCATATCGCATGATATTGTACGTTTAACATATAACCTAACAGTGATGTTTTTTAACAGAAAACATGTGCGGATTAATGTTTTGTTGAAACAAGTATTTTGCATAAATCACAGGAGTCCTTTTGTTGTATTTTTCACCTGGCCTACGGTGTACTTATCAGATTCACTTTTGTGAACAGGACAGAGTTATAGAAAGTCTGGAAAACATTACCTACTGACTGACGTCGTATAATAGTGTACGTTGAACATGTCGCACATCACTGATGCAATTAGATATACATCAGTCAGTAGGTAATGCATGCTGGACTTTGTCTTTACCACATGTTACCATTGCGTTAATTTGTTCTAAAGGACAGTAGTGACATATCTCTTGAGATTCTATGATGGGCTGTTACTGTCGTCTAGAGTATGAACTCCGACTAAATACAATCTACGTCAATGTGAGACAAGACTGGCAATCCGACCGATGACATACTCACTGTCATCTACATTTGGTACAGACATTGGCCGTCACTCTGATCCCAATAACCCCTATTAGCTACATCAATACATTTCCGTGTCAGTGGGCTCTTTTTAGACATTGCATTACATATACATCCTTGTCCAAAATTGACCTTCAAGCTAGAAACGTTAAAAACTGGACGAGGTGATCGAAATTATAATGGTTTAACAGATATAATTCAATCTTCATTGGTCTTTTTAAAATGTTTGCCTTCCCTTGGATTATTTCAAGCTGTGTTGCATCCCTTGCTAATATATATAGCCTACGTGTTATAACCTTTTTCGCATTTGCTAACCAAATCAGTAAAGCCATTAGTCAGAATATAGCATATTCGAAACATTTGTCTTTGTAGCTTTTAAGCCTAAAGTGAATTGTATAAAATACTAAATAATCTTCATTGTTTTTTTAGTCTCGATAGCAATTGTGTATCAGTGGCGTTCAGAACGATAGGCGAATGGGTGAGAAAGGACCACCACTCAGACGAGCAAACGGTATAACAAGGTCACACAGTCCCGTGGGTCAAGTATGGATCTGATTGCGTATTGGTTAAAAGCATAACACTTATTAGCAAGAGTTTAGGCAGTGGCATGTTTGCAACTGTACGTTATAGAACGAAATGCTTCTATTTCGAGTTTGCTGATACTATGATAGTTATCTCATAGTGCTTAGTCTAGACTGACCAAGAATACATGCAGTTGGTTGAAAATTGAGACAGGAATATAAAACTGACAAAGCGAATGACAGAAACTCAAATCTACCAAATATAAGGAGGCGCTGTATATTGAGTGTATCGTACAAAAAGAGCACTCTTCATTATGGATGCTAATAGTCTACTTTGGTCGTCACGTTGTTGCTTTCCTTTAGCTCTCTGACAAAATGTTTTCCCGACGTTTACACAACGGATTGTCACTGTAATGATCATTTCCCTGAAATTCCAAATCCCAAAGGATTTACACTCCAACAATATGGCAATCTCTGAGACTGTGTATGATCTATGGATAAATGATGACTAAATTCGTTATAAATAACTCGAGAACAGATGTCCATTATCCACTTGGCCCGGGGTCGTCCCTAGCCAAAGGTCAGACCGAGTCATGACATATGATCTTGCTGCGTATTTGTAGCATGGATCTCTGCGCACACAATTCTTTGTTGCAAGCTTGAATACGTGTATTGTCGTTTGATATTTATATAACGTCTATAAAAGAATACATCTAAATTGACTTATATATCGTAATGTAGGACCATTAACTTCCAAAAAGGCTTATCTATTTATACAATCATATCAAAACTTATTAACAAACAGGGACATTAAATATGAAACAAGGTCAACTGTAACTTTAGTAAAATACAATACATTTTATTAGTTAACGCATTGGTATACAGTGTTTAGCAGTCTTAGTATAGTTGTTGGGTTTTTATGTAGTATACTACAATATGTAGTATACTACATTGGTTTGTAATACGGTTAACGCAATTTGCAACTGCTCATTTGTCAGTTCTATTTCAATTGGCATGACACTTGGTACAATTATTTTTCAGATCATTGTACATCTTTTGAAGGAGGGCTTATTGCGCTATAACGTCTTTATATTAAAATGGAGTCAACGTCACATTCTGCAAAAGACCTTAAACTCATTTAGTTTGACTCGTATCTTGATAACACTTAGCATGGCTATACTTGCTGTTATTACCTACCGGGTTGTGGGCTCTGGTATCAATAGTTGATCACAGTTACAGGTGTGACGTAACAAACATGAAAAATCATCAGGCTCATTAAAGCAAAATCAGATCGTCATAAAATGTAGCTGGTTCATATTGTAACCAACTTCGCATAGATTGGCAGTGCATAAACAAATTGTGACGTCACCAATATGCCAGAACGACACATGTTGTTCCTGGTCCGCAGTACGATTCTACAATTTACAATTGTACCTTTATTTTTCACACATTCTGATGTTGATATTATACGGCTTCTTTATAAAGTGTTTACTGTTTTCTCTTGAGTTAGTTTCTCATATAATACGAACTCTTACCCCACCCGTTCACCCCCCTTTTTACAATCTTGTTTCTTGTGAGTAGTATGTTTGACTCTATTGTGTTTTATGTCAGGTGACTCGCCTATCCCTTTGTTACTTAGTTTGTCCTTTGTCCTCTCTCACTGTTGTATGTCCATTGTAACGTACGTCTGTATATATACTTTGTCCAGCAATGTTTTACTTGCATTTGGCATTTCTTTGATGATGGAGATAGTTACCTCCGAAAGCTTAGAAATAAAATTCTATCAATATGTGCCAAGTATTTTTTGTCGCCCTTTCACTCGTGAGTTTAGTTAAACCACTCCAAACCGGAATATTTAAACGTTTGGTGGACTTAAGTTCTTTGTAATATATTTGGGATTAAGAAATGGGCTTTCTTAAGGGCTGCTTTTGCCTCCCTGTCTATAATTATGTTTCCAAGGATACCCTGATGACTGGGTATGATAGTAATATATTTTTTTAAAATTATTTTCATTGGCTGATAAATGCCCATTGTCCTCGTCCTCTATAAAGGGAGTGACAAGTTTTTTTAAAAATTACTTATTTTGCCAATTTTTCTCGATTGAGTATGTGTCAGGCACATACAAAATTAAATAAATAAATAAAAAATAACAGTTTATATGCTATCCAACCCTTACACGCCAGGTGACCATGAACTGGTATTAAAACTGGCTCCTTTCTTCGTCCCAATTCGGCCAGGACATTTTAATATAAATAAAGTCATTCTCTGCGCGTACGACGAGGACAGTAGCCGTTAGTGACAAGGTTTGCTGTTTTGGAACGGACTATAATTACGTATTTAAGCCAGTGGCAGAGTTTATGTTGTGGAACTCCTTTGTGACAAGAGGGAAAATTAGCCTTTCCATCTTGCCGGCTTCTTCGTCAATCATGTTTTCTGTGCCGGTATGTATTATGCAATTTTATTGTGAATAGGGTTTAGTTATCGATATAAACGTATGCTATTCAATTCTTGAGTGTTTTGGAGCAAATCGATGCATGTTATATGCAATGACACTTTCACAATCATTGTAATTTGCGTAGGCTAAAAATAGCAGACAAGTTAGGTCATCGGGTGTTTCTCCAAACTGCCCACAGTGTAACGTTTTGTTATAAGCACAATAATACCTCTGCCATACTTGTAGTTGAGTGATTATATTTACAGTTTGTTGATAACGGAAAGTGTTATTAATATTTGAGCAATGTACACATAATACAGTTATATAAAGACATCCATTTGTATTTTTTTTAAATATTATTTTCGTTATTTGAAGGTGTAATTTATTTTTTGGCATTTATTTGTTGAATAATGACTATTGTAGCTTGTTCGCTATAATAACAATATCTGGTTATTATCATTATTTAGTTTCACAGTAGTGTGTAATTTTCCTAGTATCACACATACTAATTTTGACTTTATATGCTGTTTGGGGACAATTGCATACCGGGTAAACAAAACATTGTAGTTTTTGAAGTTCGAACTTAGTTGTTTAATCATATAACTTTAAGTTCACTGTTGTGTAGCTTGCAATTATAAGTACCATGATCATTATTACTGTTATTTTCAGTTAAGTGAATTTAATGATCACTTTGACACGTATTTCAGTATTATTTAAGTATGTCGTTGTTTCGATCGAGTCTATTGTTTCGAATTAATGTTAAATTAGTATTCGTTAAGAGTTACGATATAAAAACAGCCTCTCTGATTTACCATAATAAGAATAGAGCAATACAAGGACATTATATTTCTGAGCTTGTTTAACTACACTAGATATATATGTCGCATTACTACATTTGTCCATGGCCACAGTATTCTTGATATAGTCGGTTACCTCATATGTTTAATGTCCTAATAACTAGCACTGAGGATTAATATTATTAATATAATATCGATGCTTGTCAATTGTATACTGGGATAAATATAGGGATTAGGGCTCATGTGCATTAAATCGCATAATGTCGCGTTCAGAAATATTACTGATAGTAGTATACATTTGCTATTTCAGTGAGGATAGACCATAATATACAATAATGTATAATCACGTATTTCTGATGTCTTGCAACTCATACACTTTTGTATTGTCTTTGTAGGCGAGATTTATCTCCCCTGGTTTTTACTTATGATTATGCCTGATACCAAAATAAATCAAGATCACTATGGCAACCCTATCGTTTGTGTCCCATTCCTGAGAACGTTAAATAACCTCCCCTCACATTTGGTGTCAGAAGCGGGATTCTTGGGATGACTCATGAACTCCTGGGTCAGTCTATGGGACATTTGCACATTTCCATGGGACAGCATATTTTAAACTAAAGCAACCTATGGTACATTTTAGATCCCAGTGTAGATGTATGGATCATTGAGACTTATGGGCATTAATTAAAAAACCAGGGTCGAGATACGACAACAAGATGGCTGAAGCGGATAACGAACATGAGGATGTTGAATCTCTACGACAGGAAATGGCACAGCTACGTTCTGCATTGGCTGCTGCAACAGGCGCGAGTTCACCGCGTCAACAAGCGCCAATCAAAATTGTATTGCCACCCCCTGTTCGTCTACCGTTGTATTCTGGGAAGGAGGACCCCGTCAACTGGATCGAGAGAGCTTCGAGGGCAATATCTGCTCAACAGGTGGAAGTACAAGACGCTGTTTATTTCCTGCGTGACTTTCTCGAGGGTACCGCTGAAGACGAAATCAGGCAGCGCAACCCAGAAACACCTTGTGGGTTGTTTGAGATTATTAATACTGTCTTTGGAAGTCGTGCTAGCCGACCACAGCGTTTCCGTAAATTTTATAATAGGACACAACGTCAGGGTGAGTGTGACCGAGTATTCACATGCACTAGTAACAATCATGGACAAATTGAAACTAGACTCTTGTGAACGGGAAATGAGGCTTCAAGAACAATTTGTTGAAGGTGTTCGACCGCTTACGATACATCATTGCCTTACAATGATAAAGTAACGTTTTTAGATTTGCGTAAACTCGCGTTGGATGAGTTTTCCTTACACGCCAGAGCGCAAGTCAGTGAACTTTCTGATACAGGTGTTCCGCAATGGGCTCAAAAACTTAATTGTGCCGGTGCCAGCGAAGAGGCTCCAAAATGGGCTCAAAAACTGATAAATTACATTGAAAACAATCCAAAGGACAGTGAGACTTTTAATACCAGAGCACAAGTTAATGAACTATCTGATACTGAAATTAGGCACATGCCAATTATTAGTGAAGATGCTCCAAAATGGGCTAAAAAACTCATAGATTATATTGAAAACAAACCGAAGGACAGGGAGTTTTTTAACCAACAAAATGTGTCCCCTATTGTTAATAACTCTGATAAGCAACCTGTTGTTTGTTACTACTGTCATAAAGTAGGTCACATGAAGCGGGACTGTCGTAAACGTATACGAGATGAACAGCGTAGGGCTAATAGGACTGTAAATGAAAATGTTTCACAGAACTGTATTTTTGGCGAGCCAGATAAACTGAAACAAATAGTTGGAAGTTGTCCAGAAATTAAAGCTGAAATTGGTGGTTGTAAGGTAAATTGTTTAATAGACACAGGGTCACAAGTAAGTACCATTACAGAAACATGCTACAATAATCATTTTAGCAACATTGATTTAGAGCAAACACTTTGTCTAACACTTACAGCTGCTAATGGGTTGTCCTTGCCTTATGTTGGTTTTATTCTCACAACTGTAAAAGTTTTTGACACACTGATTGAGAATGTTGGCATTCTTGTCATAAAAGATAATGTTAAGAAAAATGGTGATCGTTTAGGTATTTTAGGAATGAATGTCCTTAGTCATGTTGTTGCTTTTCAGAATCTTCCTTTTAACTCAATTACTGTAGGCACACCTAAACAGAAATCTGCAATGGTAAGAGCATATGGGTCAGACAATATTCTTATTCCAGCTGCATCCATATCCCGTATTAAATGTTCCGGTGTTACAAAGAACTGTGATTCTTTTGTTCAGCCAGTCAACAAAGAACTGGTTGGTGGTAAGTTGTTGGTAGCACCAACACTGTCCAATGGTTACGTCGAAGTACTGAATCCAACAGAACAAGACATTTGGCTACCTCCTCGGACGACACTAGGTATATCTCAAGATTACATTCTTACTGAGAGAATAGATATTGCCTTCCAGGTTAATAAACTTGTGGTTGATGTTCATACAGAGACTCGCTCCTCTGATAACTTTGCTCCTCTGCTTGATAATTTTGATGGAACACCAGATGAACTTAAACAGGCCCAAGAACTTTTAAATAGTTACAGTGATGTTTTTTCGCCAGGTCTCGGTAAAACTCAAACTACCAAACATCGAATTCACACAACAGATGAAATTCCAGTGAGTGTTCCTTACAGGCGCATACCTCCTAATCAAATAGCTGAAGTAAAACAACATCTTCAGGATTTGTTAAATAAGGGCATAATAAGACACAGTTCATCAAGTTATGGAGCACCTCCAGTACTGGTCCGTAAGAAGACTGGAGAACTGAGGCTATGTATTGACTACCGTAAACTGAACACCAAAACCGTTAGAGATGTTTATCCAATTCCACGGATTGAGGAATCGTTAGACCTAATGTCAGGAGCTCGGTATTTCTCTAGTATGGATCTCAAATCGGCATACAACCAGATCGAAGTAGATGAGTGTGACCGCCATAAAACTGCTTTTACCACACCATTTGGTCATTACGAATACAACCGAATGCCATTTGGGCTCTCTAACGCACCGTCAACATTCCAGAGGCTCATGTCACAAGTATTCCAAGAAGATCTTATGGAACATCTCATTGTTTACTTAGATGACATTCTTGTATGGTCAGTTGATGTACCAGAGCATCTAAAGAGACTTGAAGTTGTGTTAGGGAAGCTAAGAAAACATGGACTTAAGGTTGAACTGGAAAAATGTGATTTCTTCAAACATGAGGTGAAGTATCTTGGTCACGTGGTTTCACGTGAGGGCGTTTCTACAGATCCAAACAAGACACAAGCAGTCAAGGACTGGCCGATACCGACGACCTTGAAGGAATTGCGATCATTTCTTGGATTTACATCCTACTACAGACGATTTGTCAAGCACTTTGCGACAATTGCTTCTCCATTGTACAGTATAATCAGCAAGTGTGGTGTTCCAAGAAGTGGTCGCAAACAGAGGAAATTTAAAGACTGTAACATTCAGCAACTGTGGAATGATGAATCTCAGAATTCTTTTCAAACTCTAAAAAATCATTTGACGAGCTCACCAATTTTGGCATTCCCTGATTTTAGCAAGCCTTTTGTCCTGGAAACAGACGCGAGTAATTGTGGACTGGGAGCAGTCCTAAGCCAGGAACAGGAAGGCGAATTACGAGTGATTGCTTTTGCTTCGAGAGGCTTGCGTCATCCGGAACGTCAGGCAGGGTATTCAAGCCAAAAGATAGAACTTTTAAGTCTCAAATGGGCTGTATGCGACAAATTTCGACCGTATTTGACGGGTGCAACTTTTGTCGTTTACACGGACAACAATCCGTTAACATATTTGATGTCGAAGGATAAAGTACCAGCATTAGAGCAACGTTGGGTCAATGAACTGGCGGGTTTTAACTTTGAATTTCGTTTCCGATCTGGAAAATCTAACATAGCCGCAGATGCACTCTCTCGTCTACCAGCACCTGACAAGGACAACTGTGAAATTGACTTTTCGAACAGTGTTGGTAATACCCTTATTCCATTCGAATTACAGGAAGTTGTTCTCCAAACAGTCTGTGCTCAGGTCAGTGTGATAGCGTCAACCGAAGACCAACGAACCAACTTCAAAGCAACTGGTCTACCTTGCTGGGACTCGACAACTATGGCCAAGTATCAGTCTGATGACCCCATCATTGGAAGGTTGATTCATTTTCGGGAACTGGGACGAAACCCGACATCATCAGAACGTTCTGAGGAACCTAGATCAGTAATCTTATTACTCAAACAACAGAAACGTATTTTGGAGAAGAATGGTGTACTGTACCGCCAAATCATAGACAACAACAAGCAAACTTCTTTGAAGGTTCTTCTACCCGTTTGCCTTCGAGAGAAAATACTGCATGGGCTACACGATTCCGCTGGTCACCAGGGTTCTGATCGATTGGAAAGTTTAATTCGTGATAGATGCTGGTTTCCAGAGATTGCGCGCCATGTTGCAGAATATGTCAAGGGCTGTGAACGTTGTGTTCGTGGTAAGGGGCCATATATTTGTCCAAGATCTGCTTTAGGTCGACTAGAGGCTACCAAACCATTGGAAGTTTTATCCGTTGATTTCACCCTTATGGAAAAGGCAAGCAACGGAATGGAAAATGTGTTGATAATAACTGACTGGTTTACTAAATTCACTGTGGCTGTAGGAACAAGGGACCAGAAGGCATCCACGGTAGCAAGGACTCTCGTTCGAGAATGGTTTATTCGTTATGGCATCCCCCAGAGACTACATTCAGATCAAGGCCGTAATTTTGAATCACAATTAATTTCTGAATTGTGCAAGCTCTACGGCGTTAAGAAGTCCAGAACTACCCCATATCATCCAGAGGGTAATGGACAGACCGAACGTTATAATCGTACCTTGCACAACTTACTCTCCACTTTACCAGAAGATCGAAAGCGTAAATGGCCAGAACATCTCCCCGAGCTGTGTTTAGCGTACAATGCTACAAGACATTCTAGCACTGGTTACAGTCCTTATTATTTGCTATTTGGTAGAGAAGTTACTCTTCCAGTAGACCGACTTCTGGGTATTGATGAAGAGGATGATGTGAATCTATCTCCAGACGACGATGTTTATACTACTTGGGTTTCCCTTCATCAAGCACGTTTATGGCAGGCGCGTACCCATGTACAACAACAGCTCGAAGCACAACATCGGTTGCGCAAACTTCGACATGACAGGAAGGGTGTAGACTCTCCATTACCAGTTGGTTCTCAAGTTTACAGAAAACAACATCTGCCTGGACGAAGGAAGATCACTGACAAATTCGGATCTTCAGTCTACAAGATACTTGATTACAATGATGGAGTATACACTCTGGAATTAGCTGATGGGACGGATTCAGTTAAACGGGTTGGACGGAAAGAGATAACACCCGTAGAAATATCTCGCTACCGTGTCCCGGATAATGATCTTCCAGTCATCAATGACAACACACATCCTGATTCGAAACCAGATACTGTTGAGTATCCCCGTTGAGTATCCACGAAGCATCATTATCCAACCTTTACAACCTGTTATCCGACCAGAAGCCAACGTACCTCAACAATTAGTTTTTGATGAACCTGGGATTCAACCACGGCGAACTACACGTATGACTGCAGGAAAACACACTAATATACATCATCTTCCTCGTCCTGCTAGTCTCAACTAGGGCAACATCTTGTAATTACGGCGCGGAAAACACAAATTGAAAAAAAATGACTGATTCATGCACCGGAGAGAAAAACATCCAAATATATATATATTTTTTATAAATGCAGAGAAAGAAAATGTGACATGCCTCCACCGGGAATATATATATATATAATATGTATATCTGAAATCCGCTTACAGTCGTCAGTAAGGAAACGCCTGAGTTTGGTGTTTATCAATCTCCAAATTTATTTTTTTCCACCCCGTTTTCTCGAAAAGCATTTGAGCTACACCCGCGAAATTCGGCATGCCAATATATCAGTGTCATAATAATCTAGTAGGGGGTAGGCTGATCTCAAATATTTAAATTTGGCTTACTAATTTAATTATTCATCTTTCAATGCAGAAAGTCCAATTTAATAATTAATTTTAGGAAAAATTGCTATAAAAATACAGATATAGCCAAAAAAACAAACAACCGAGATACCCTTAACTAGATTATTATACCACTAATACGCAAGCTTAATTTCACGGGTGTAGCTCTAGAAAACGGAGTTGAAAAATTAAATGACTTATGACTGGAAATGTGATAAAATTATTTTACTAAATGCAGGACGAAAAAAGGAACGGTCTTATAAACAATCAAAAAAATGTTGACCTCTGCATATAATAGGTCAGCATTTGTTTGCTCCTTAACGTACATCTGCATTTAAGAGGCCAGTATTTGTCTTCTCCTTACTCCTTTTATAACTGAAAATTTGATATAATTATTTTACTAAATGCAGGACAAAAAGGAATGTTCTTAAAAATAATAACAACAAAAAAATGTTGACCTGGCATACTAGTATAATAAATCAGCATTTGTTTGCTCCTTAATGTGTATCTGTATATAAAAGAATTACAACTGCATCTTGTGTACAAATTGGGTAGCAGGCAAGATGAGCATGTTTTGTATATATTTCTATAAATGCAGAGAAAGAAAATGTGACATGCCTCCGCCGGGGATTGAAGCCTTTACTTGGATGATCCTTGACTATCACTCTATCGACGTCCTCTATAGCTCAGTCGGTAGAGTGTTGGCCCTGT
>JAVFBY010133671.1:0-11691 GCA_034781015.1 Tonicella lineata
GAATTTTATTTTTTAAAACTGTGTATATCTGATTCTCTAAGTATTAAAGTACATATAACAGCAAAGTAGGGGTGGGGCACTGCGGATCTGCTTTAAGTGTTAGGCCTCTATAAATAATTAAACACTTGGAAATAAATGTTCCTCTGGAGTTTGACAATTAGTTCATTGTACTTAAAACATAAGCTTTATACTGTCCTAGTATTTTTTATTTATTAAGATCTGTAAATTAGAAATAGTGGCTTGGTTACGTATTGCTATGTCCAGACAACTTTTCCGGGGTCGCTTAATGTCAAATCGGTAGGCCCCTCCGTAGTTATCAGTTGGTAATACAAGCATCTATGGTAGCTTTACCCTCATTAGTAAGAGATCCATCTATGTTTGTACAATAATTGCACCTATAAAAGTATCCAATACTTTGGACTCTTAAAACAATAAGGGCATATTCTACATAATTTTTGTCAGTGGATTTCAGTCATTGGCGATGTTTGTTATTGTACGCCAAGAGCAACCATTTGAAAGACCGATAAGAAACCGTCAAAGTACATTTATTGCTGGAAAAACTGCCGTTGCGTTGCATGATCAAAAACGAATTGACCTCCAAAGTAATCTGTTTTATTACTGAATGTAAAAATCAATAATGTTACCATTTATTTAACTCGGGTTGGGCTTTCCTCACTGAGCATTCAGTGAAGTCATTTAGCAGCGGGGGAGTCTCGAAGGCAAACAATAGGGGCGCCATCTAGTGGACAACCCATCTGGGCCTGCCTTGAGCTACTGGAGCGCTGTTCTTCTCTCTACTCTGACTGGGTCGCGCTTGTCTACCACAACCAGTCGCCTTAATTGCGAGGATCTGTGCTGCATTCATTTCGGTCATGCGAGGATCCAATGTTATTCGGCAGGCCAGAGCATGGATACCATCGACAACCTCAACCTCAAACGGTTTCGTCTGTTTCTAACCTCAATGAAGAACTGACCGCCGCCAACTTCAAATTCGTCTTTTGTGCCATTCAAGGTCCATATGTCGGATGCGGAAGCTGGACCGGTTGAGAGGCCTGGATGTCCAATGTTGTTTGAAATCGCTTCCTTCATATGGATTTAACGGCCATTCAAATCGCGTCATTTAAATGTCCAAGTCACCAGATAGCTAGCTACGGCTTCATAGACCTTAGAACAAACCATTGGCGATTATTTTCTACCCTTCATAATACTCCGGTAGGCATAATTATAATTCCCTAATATATGTTTGTATAATAAAGATGAAACGAGTATAATCCTAGCCTGGAAATATTTATCTACACCGAGCATTAAAGGTTGTATATTTAGAGTCCTGGCTCTACTCATAATCTGTGAGTCGTGGAGTCCTCCCCGCTCTTTTATTAAAAGACCAATGGCCCTGCCTGCTAATGTATGACATTGAGTTGGCGGCGAAACTGGTCTTCAAACTAAAATACACCGTAATGCTTAAGAAGTAAATTTAGGGGTTCATGTTTATGATTTTTAGAGTAAATAAGCTTTATATATGTTGGAACAGAACGGGTTCTTTCCTTGAGCTGTAGTAATGCACATTCGAATTTGTTGTTATTATAGTATTATGACACGGGTATTAGCATAATGTACAGGTTAGCACTTTAACGTTGAAACTTTGAAAAAGGCATAACCTTAAGATTGTCTGCCTTACTGAGATGATACAAACCTTTCAGCCGCCATGGTTGACATTATTGAAGTAGAGGAGATGATGGAGAAATATTTCACAAAATGCATAAACTTGCACGCTGGCATCGACATAGTGTTGTCTGTACTAAAATATGTTTTTAAGGCCTGAAGTGATAAAACAAATTCAAAATATTTAAGAGATTCTAGAGAATTAGTTAAACTTAAGGAGAATGAGTTTAACTTAAGGTTTAAGTCAACAGATTTATGACGTTAAGGCATCCAAAACTCTTCCATTCATATAATATAGTATGAAACGAGGATCAAATATTATAACGTTAATAAACAAATTGAACATATAACAATAAAGTGGAGTAAATTTAGTAATTAAAGTGGGTTATTTATTAAAACTTTACATAAATTAAGTACCGGCAAGTATTTCAAACTTTAAAAACACTGCTAGTTCGTATTGTCACTTACCCTCATTGGCAGACAAACAATGAGCACCAGTATGTCAGAAGCTGCCAGGCTACACAACAACACAGTTGTGGAATTCCGTAAAGAGCTCGACCGCAGAATTCCAAAGATAATCAGCACATTTCCTGCAATTTTAATTGGTGTTTTAGTCCATAATTATGGTGTACATTTTAGGGTGAATTGTTGTAGATTTTTGATTTTATGGAAAAAGCAACACATTGATGGTCGATTTTAGATTTGGGCCGCAGATGGAAACATGCAAGTAGACCGCCAATTCCAAGATGGCCATAAGGCTCTAGACGGTGAAAAAAGTATACTATACAGGCATCGTAATTGACGCAATTATAGTCCCTGGTCTAATAATGTATTTAAGATATGGACCCCAACTGCGTGTTCAATAGGCCTAACATCAGCTGACACTCACTAGTTATTCCTATTGAACGACACTTCTCGTCAGGCCTCTAGCGAGTACTCGCTACCATTCATGAGGGGTCGTTCACCGAGTTAGGCGAGCAAACTAAGATGGCGCCAGACAATGCGGAAAGGAATGATTTACTATAATAAATAATAATAACTCGGCGCTTTAATTTGTGGTAAAAGATATATTCTGGCAGCTTCATTATCGACAGTGGATTGTCTTTGCCTGACATACCACACAGGCGGTCTGCCTATTCAACGGAGTTGATCTGCGACGGCTAGGCAAGAAGGCCTTTCCGATCAATAGGACTGCAAGATGTCTAACGAAGTGCAAGCTTGCATACCAGGCCTATTGAAATTGCATCTGGTGCGCTATATGCAATTGGACTTACAGCATGTGATGATGTGGAGGCTAATACCCAAACAGATCAGTAAACAAGTATTTTATGTGAAATTAATAAGACCTGATATAAGCAACGACATGATTCAAATGAAACAGAAATTCAAAAAGTTGTCCGCTAGTTTAACTGAACTAAAAGATAATACTATATTTGAAATTAAGGAAACCCAAGATATATTGCAATTGGGTGTAGATGAACTCGGAATGGGATACGAACGATAGGGTTGCCATAGAGATCTTCCATTATTTTGGTATCAGATATAATCTTTATTAACAATTTGCAGAACACATGATTGACGAAGAAGCCGGCAAAATGGAAAAGGCTTATTTTACCTTCTGTCACATAATAATCTCTGCTACTAACTTACGGGCTTCCCTCCGAAAGTATACCATGTCCCATGATATGAGGAACAATTACATGTCGTGTATAAAACAACGCAATACATATGAAGAAATAATTCTGGGATATATGGCACCAACATAAGTGTAATTACAAGATGTTACCATAGTTGAGACCAGCATGGCCAGGAAGATGGTGTATGTTAGAATGTTTTTCCGCTGTCATGTGTGTAGTTTGCCTTGGAAGAATCCCAGGTACATCAAAAATCAATTGCACATTGTCTTTCGGTCGAATAACTGGTTGTAAAGGTTGACTAATGATGCTTCGTGGAATTTCAACAGTATCTGGTTTCGAATCAGGATGGGTGTTGTCTACGTCAATGATAACTGGAAGGTCATTATCCAGAACTTGGTAACCAGACATTTCTACGGGTGTTATCTCTTTCCGTCCAATCTGTTTAAATAAATCCGTCCCATCAGGTAATTCCAGAGTGTATACGCCGTCTTTGTGATCAAGTATCTTGTAGACTGAAGATCTAAATTATAAGTGGTTTTCCTTCGTCTAGACAGATGTTGTCCTCTTTAACTTGAAAACCAACCGACAATGGAGAGTCTACACCCGCATTCCGTGCATGACAATGTTTGCGCAACTGATGTTGCGTTTCGACCTGTTGTTGTGCATGGGGAAGTACCACAAACGTGTTTGATGAAGATAAACCGAGGTAGTATAAACACCGTCGTCTGGAGATATATTGACATCCTCCTCTGCACCAATAGCCAGAAGTACTGGAAGAGTAGACTGACTACCAAATAGCAAATAGCAACAAATGGATATTTGACCAAAATTAAAATTAAAAATGATGTCTTATGTACTTTTTGTCGCACTGCAAACGAAACTATAGATTATCTGTTTGTTGATTGTGAAGTTGTTTTTTCTCTATGGAAAACATTGGACAGATGGATCTACTACTAAGTGAGTATAAGTTTAAATGCTAACAGACTGGGCTATATATTTGAAAAATCAAAAACTTCAAACTTGTATAACTTGTATCCTGTTAATTACCCCTAATTATATCTATACTAAAAGATGCCAAGAAAAAAATCTGTCCATTGTTGAACTTAAATATTCTTTGTGTGAATATATTAAGATTGAAAGATATATTGCTATCAAGAACGATAACTTTGAAAATTTCGTTAAAGCCTGTGTACAATATAAAAACATATTTAATTCAGTTTGGTAACTAATTAATATTAGTATTTTGCTGTTTAGCCATATAGGTATACCTGTGTCAACAAAATACGCTTTTATGCTTAGATCCCATAACCTGCGTGAATATATATTTCTAAAATGCTAGGTAATGTATGTTTACTATACACAATTGATGTACTTATATCAGAATGGTTATTTTTGTCACATATAGATACAAAATGCAATGTAAGAATCATAAACATGTGTTGAAAAAAAAACTTAAAAACAAATAATAAGGACTGTAACCAGTGCTAGAATGTTTTGTGACATTGTACGCTAAGTTCGGGGAGATGTTCTGGTCATCTACGCTTTCGATCTTCTGGTAAAGTGGAGAGTAAGTTATGCAAGGTACGATTATAACGTTCGGTCTGTCCATTACCCTCTGGATGATATGGGGTAGTTCTGGACTTCATTACGCCGTACAGCTTGCACAATTCATAAATTAACTGTGATTCGAAATTACGACGTTGGTCTGAGTGCAGTCTCTGGAGATGCCATAATGATTAAACCCTTCTCGAAAGAGAGTCTTCGCTAAAGTGGATGCTTTCTGGTCCCTTGTTCCTACAGCCACACTAAATGTAGTACACCAATTAGTAGGGCATTAAAGAGGCATCGAAAAATCGACTTATCGCGATAGTAAATGCTCCGATAGTCATACGAAACATCGATAACTGTCGCAGATTGTTTCGTCAGTTATCGATTGTTTCGAAAGTTTACCTTTTTTCAGTAAATCCCATAACATTTCTCATTATTTTAATAGTTTGTTATTTTGTTTGAGCTTTGCCACAGAACATTGTAAGCTTATTGTACTGTGTTGAGTGAATGAACAATAAAACATAACAGTCGGCTGAACGATACAATATAAATATACAGCTGTTGAATATAAAATCAATCCCGTTTTATTAGTCATGTAGATATAGCGCTATTAAGTAACCTAACAATCGCAATAGTATCGCGATAGTTGTTTGGACTATCGTAATACTATCGCGGTAGTAATATTCCTCTCGATAGCCACCCCTACCAATTAGTTGTTATCAGCAAGTTTTCCATTCTGTTGCTTGTCTTTTCTGTTAGGGTGTAGTCAACTGCTAAAACTTTCAGTGGTTAGGTAGCCGCTACACATCTTTAAACAGATATTGGACAAATGTATGGCCCCTTACCTCGAACAAACTAGTAGGGGAACAAGATAGGCTTCCCATGCACCCGTTGGGTATATTTTTTTAACTTACCTTTTTGTAGTCCTTAATGTGTCTTATAGACGAATTTTGATGTTCCCAAGGTGAAATATTGTCCTATGGGTTCATTTGGTGGCCATTTTGGCGGCCATATTGTCGACCATCTTGGATTTCAACGAGAATCTTTTATTTCACTATATTGTGAACTAGGCATCATGGGTAAACAACGAACGTGTTTTTCAGGGTAATTGAGCATGATAAATCGATTGGGAGCAATATAAACAGGATTAAAGCAACTTGTTACATCAAAACTTGAAAAAAAATAGAAAACAAACATTATAAATTACATTTTCAATCTATCAAAAGGCAGCGTGTATAAAAAAAATTGTTGGTTATAAATTCTAGCAAATGCTGCGATCAAGGTGTAAGATAATAATAAAGACTATCTTTCTGACAATCTGTCAACGATGGAAGCAAACTTCGTGGTTTCATGTCAGGACTCGCTCGGGTAGATTGTCACACACTTGGATCCTCCGGCCTATCGATGCGACAAAGCGACTTAAGAAACAAAATTCAACATTGTCATTTGTGGGTTGCACTTGATGTCAAGGAGCTGACTAGACAGCCCTGATAAAAATCGTTATCTATTCTTTTGAAGCCCATCCAACAGCAATCTCTGACAAGTGTGTCTCTTGACAGGTTTCTGTCGATCAAACGAAATCTCTTGTTTTCTGCCCAGTGGTCGGTTGACCAAATCGGTTTGCGCGAGACTTGAATCTGAACGGGATCTCTCCTTTTCGTTTCCAGGTGTGAATACAGTTCGCACGCGAGGTTTACTCGGGTTGTATTTTTGAAGGGCATAATTTGTATTAACACTTAAAGCCACCTTAACCTGTAGACGTGCTTAACGTGTAAACAATGTCAACACGCTCAAATTGAACCGCTTTACTTTAAGAGGTAAGTGGGGCTTAAAAATACTTAATACAGCGTTTCCCGACATTGTGAGTAGTCCGTAAAGCGCCGTTTTAAGGCACAAAAGCTTATATGCAAGTCATTTCCGATAGACCGATACCCCCTTTTTAATATGCCTATAGAGCCCCATCGCTAAATTTGATAATGATCGATAATATAATTTGTTACTTGTAAGAAGGTAACTTTATATCGCAAAGTGTTCATAAAAATTAATGAAACTAAGTAGCTACTATGCAATCAAGAAATTCTACTTAAATTGACATTTTACTTTCCCAATTTTATTATAGCAATTTTCATAAACACAGATAAAACTTAGGTCTACCTCACCTGTTGTGTTGATCAGAAATCCGGCGACTTCAACGTTCGATTCCAGATTATTCTCTTCTTTGACTTCTTCCCACTTTTGAAAGTATATGCCGATATATATTTTAGCATCATTTCGTCGCTGATCAAGGCTCTTTTTGGTTCTTTTAAGTTCCGAATCCGTGAATAGTTTGGACCGACCTCTCGCATGCTTCTACGTTCCATTTGTTTTGGTTGTTATTTACATCCGGAGACACTAAGCATGCGCCGGTTGTAATTTGTGGTGAGCGTCACACAATAAAAACTTTTACTTCTATTTTAAAGAAAAATAGGAAATAATAACTTTTATTTTTTTATGCAAAATGGAAAGTTCATAACTTTCTCTAGCGGGGAAAAATACAGAAACTCGCCGATTTTCATTTTAAAAATAGTTTGATCACGTTAAACAAGTCTACAGGTTAGTGTGTCTATAAGTTATGTTCACAGGCATATAGCGGATTATTTATCCAACATTCTTCATAACAGCAATAAATAATAAATTTTGTGTTTGTGTCAAGCTGAATTATAGGAATTTATACACTCGTGCTTCAATAAACACCCAAATATCGGCCTATCAGGCCGAGTAAGGTGTCTTAATTCGGACGTTAGAGCCAACGTCATTGAGTTCTTCTTGTGCTGACCTCATCAAACTTTAATGTAAGCAACATCCTATCATCCACTCCAACATATTTAATTTTGTAGCGGTTTTGTCCTATTTTAACCGGCGAGATGTATACTTGCGGGGAATTTGGCAAGGCATTGGTCCGGGTATCGTTTTTTTCAAAGATTATGAACTCATTTATTATTCATTTCGCGAAAGTGTTGACGTTAGACAAATGCAGGTAATGATGTGAAACAATGCTATGACAAAGCTTCTATCATCCTTTTCCTTTTCCCTAGCCAACTGTAGATTTTCTTCATGTAAAACCAATGCCCTGACAAATCATTGTTTTTATGAGCGCATGTTTATTTGCGAAATAACCTTCAAATTATTAAGAATTCGGTTCAACACAAGAACTCTAACTAGTAGGATTTATCCTGATTAAATTATATGGATTGACCCCAAAAACAATCATCGGAACATAATTGTAAAATCAGCAGCGCACTTTTCTGTATGAACCGTTTAGCGGGTTCATACAATGCTTTAATTTATGCTTAGCACCCATTCTGGCCTTCTCTTATTTCCCAGAAAATAAATAGAAGCAGCAATTACTTAGTCTGTTTATTGATCTTGGATTAAATCTTTTATTATTTTATTAATTTATTTACTATTAAACCTTTGTTTTTCTCTTCTATGTGCCGACTTAGTCTTGTAGCATTAGCTGGAACTGGTAATAGTTAATTAACAATCGTAGTATAGTGGTCTAGTCTTGTGGTGGGTGATCATGTCCCAAAAACGCAATAGTGATAAAGGTGGTTGTCCAGAGGTACCCCGGAAACATACACTTTTAGTTGTATTTTACATGTAATAGGCATCGAACAACTAGATTTCACAGCGCCAAATTCAAGGGGCTTGCGATTGAAAAGCTGGTCCTGCTTCACAGTATTCGTGACATATGAATCATTAAACCTATAGATTCAACCTATTGCACGTCGTCGCTTTCCAGAGAGTCTAGATGGTGCAGATTTTGAAGCAACAAGATATCATCGGCGCTACTACCAAAACTTAATTAAAAAAGGATCGCTTCAAATCTAGTTTGGCATCAAATAAATCATTAACAGCACAGTCGTATCGTAAACCACAAACTGTATCTGTCATTAGACTGTTCCCTCCAGGTTGCATCTCTTGTACAAAACTCAAACTGAAAGTGTCTGGAAAGACTGAGCGGTGTATCAACTTCTCAGTAGGCCTATTTTAATGGCGTTGGCGGAGTCTTGAAAGAACCTGCTTGGAAATAGAGTGAGCCTCTTGTATCATGATTCCACCGGTGCTGTTCACCACGTTTGAGCCATGGTTGTTGATTGTTATTTTCTTATTATTACCGGTAATAATCCAGGGAGTCAGAGAGGTTGAAACCTCATCGAAAGCCTTGACCAACGTTGTTTCCAGTTCTAAATCAAAATCATATGACCCACAGTGACCAAGCCTATTGAGGATAGTGACACGTTGTTTACTGTGATAGAGGTGCCGTATGGTTGTACAGAGTAATATGTGTTTTGACAACTTCCATGCCCAATTCGTCACAGCACGTCAGATGTCATGAACAGTTAAAGAAAGCAATAAGCATTGCATTATTAAAACAATTGCCACGAACTTAACTATAAACATGACGATTACTATATATTACTAAGAAATGTACCGGACTTGGTAATTGAATAAACTCAAGAAATATTAGAGTGGAAGCACTAACAAGTTATGAGCTGGCCAATATATAGTTCTGTGCGTTAATTGTCGTCTCGCACTGCTCCTCGTTTGCGTCACCAGAGATGACAAAGTTTAGAAACTTTATAAGGTCACGCAGCATAAGTTCATATGATGACTTGATCTCAAGATCTTCAGTTAAAAGCCAGGAAGTGACTTGAACGCCTCCTTGATTATTCCACGAAGGAGAAAGGCCACGTCCTCATATTTATCTTTGGAGCCCAGCTTTTTTGCCAAGGTCAAAGCCTCTTCGATTGAGATACTGACGCTGTAGGCAAGGTTGAATGTGATACAGCTTTTGTCACCTGGATTAATCTTGGCAAAGGCGATCAAATCGTGAATATCGTGGTTCTCAAGTCAGCCTTCAGTTTCTCACTTCTGTACTCTGGATTAGGGAAGCCATTTCTCTCTAACTCGTGTATGTAAAGAAAACGTAGCAATGTAAGCGGTATAATCTCACTCTGCGCAATCACTCGGCCGTGAATGAAATCAAGCACAACATTGAATGCCACCAGATGTGCAACAGCTTTATGACCCTAGTTGGTCTCAATGACACGGTTTGTATACCTGACTTTATCGTGCAGGTGATTGGTGTATTTCAAGTTCAATGATTTGCGACACAACCGATGGAAACTTGCCTCAGTCCCAAACAGAACTTCCCTTTGCACCATACGATGTAGATCAATCAGCTCCAATTCTAAGGCTTGAGGCTAAATATGTTTCCAAGCTTATCCCTTCTAGGCTCCGCCAATTTCCTTGAACACTGGGAAGTTGGTGCACCTCTCACTATTTCCAGACACTTTCAGTTCGAGTTTTCTACAAAAGATGCAACCTGGAGGGAACAGTCTTATGACAGCTGAAGTTTGTGGTTTACGAGACGACTGTGCTGCTGATGTTGTATTTGGTGCCAAACTGGATTTCAAGTGATCCTGTTTATAGTGAAGTTTTGGTAGCAGTCTCGATGATATCGAATTGCTTCTAAATCGGATCATCTAGACTCTCTGGGATGCGACGAAATACATCATCAATGCAATAGGGCGAATCGTCTGACTGAAGGAGCCGTCTGTCGTGAATCCTGTGTAGCAGGGCCAGCTTTTTCAATGCCTCGATTCCACTTACATGTAAAATACAATTTAAAACAGGACGTTTCCGTGGTGCCTCTGGACAACTACCTTTATCACTCTTGCTTTTTTGGGACATGATTACCCACCACCACACTAGACCACTATACTCCGATTGTTAATCCACTATTACCAATGCTACAAAACTAAGCCTGCACCTAGAAGATAAAATCAATGATCGAATAGTAAATAAATTAATAAAAAATAAAATATTTCATCCAGGTACAATACACATAGTAAGTAATTGCTGCTTCTATTCATTATTTGGGATAGAAGAGAAAATCACAATGGGTGATCAGCATAAGTTAAAGCATTCCATAAACTCTCTAAACGGTTTATACACAAAAGTGCACGGGGGGTTTTACATTTATGTTCCAAAAATTGTTTTCAATCCGGAAAGATAAATTGGGATAAATCCTACCAGTTATAGTACTTGTGTTTGACGAATTCTTAATAATTTCTAGCTTTTTTTCGTAAATGAACATGCACTCTTAAACATAATGACTTGTCAAAGCATTTGTTTTACATAACGCAAATCTACAGTTGGCTAGAGAAAAGGACCAGGGGGATGGAAGATTTGTCATAGCATTCTTCTACATCGTTACCTGTATCTGTCTATCGTTAAAACTGCCGCGCAATGAATAATAATGCGTTCATAATCTTTGATAAAACGATCCCCGAACCAATGCCTTTGCAAATTCCCCGCAAGTATACATCTCGCCGATTAAAATAGGACGTAACTGCTACGGCATTACATATTTTGGAGTGGACGATAGGATATTGCTTACATTTAAGTTTGATGAGGTCAGCACTCGGTCAGATAGGCCTACAGTGTAATCTTACTTACGACACAATATAAAGCACATATCCCGCATACATGTATGTCTACTCTTTACATGAATTGGAGATGTTTAATTATTTATTACATTACAAAATCCTAATACTGCAAAGGATTATGATAAATATTGACAACACTTTACAATTATTTTACCATGGGCCTACTGCAAGGGAGTGCCCGTATGTTTTTATTTTGAAATGTTCATGCATAATAGACAAAAAAGGTTGTGAAAATTGGGCGTGGCTTGAATATTTTGGGATTTATTGTAGCATGAATTTACAAATTCCAATCAGAACTCTACATTCAGCTTAACACAAATACGTAATTGATATTTTATTATTATAATATG
>JAVFBY010133782.1:0-11689 GCA_034781015.1 Tonicella lineata
AATGCAGAGAAAGAAAATGTGACATGCCTCCACCGGGAATCGAACCCGAGACCTTTGGCTTACAGGGCCAACATATACAGTAAGAACTTTATTTACATCACACCGTATATAAAATGTAATAGTACAATAAAAACAAAAACACATTTTACATATGCCACTCTGCACAGAGTTAGTAAAAGTAGCACTGCCTGTCTATACGAATAACTTTCTTCTTATTATTAAATGTCATTGCAGCTTTTGCCCTTGTGCTTGACAAGATTTGGATGCGACAACAGTATAACAAATTGATCAATACCATGAAGGTTAACAAATCAAAGTTATAAAGGATTCAGTTAGATTAAGCAATCTGATTTTAATATCAGCACAACGTGAACGATGTAGCAACACATGAATTCAGACATCACAGCACAGGTTGTTTCGTGAATATGAGTATTTGTGTATCTGGCAATTTTGAGAATAATACGTGCAAGGCCACATCCAATTTTGGCTATTACACTTTGGTGTATTTTTTAAATAAAACTTTGAACACACATTTCAGTTTCAAACTGGTTCTTGAATAATTTGTATGATTTTACTTTGTCTTTAAATGAAGATCGGGAGCCTGTTTCTTGGTTAATTTTATTTTTAATCTTTTATCCCAGCGACTTAAATTTGTTTAGACCAAACACCTTCTAGATGCATGATTTTGCCATTTAAAACAATAGGCTCCTTAACTTTCAACTAGATTTTAGTATATTCAACGTGCAATTTTTAATATATATATTCCCATGTTTTATTTATCACAAAGTCAGCGTAACGCACAAATACCTATTTTAGTTATCAGTAGTGAAGTGAGTGGGCCGAAAAAAAATGTTGACATATTCACTATATGAGCTGCTGTCCTCACGACAACAACCAACAGTCAATTTCCTATTCGCACTCACCTTTTTCTGGCCATACCAGGACAAAAGTAGTGACCAAATCGGTCTACAGTTTGTAGTTGTGCAGATATTTTAATCTGCAATTACACAACTAATCCTACCTGGACAGTAACGCTTTGTAGCGAGGTTTACTTTTCTTTCGGTCCCATTCACGTCATTACTGATTATTAAAATAGGAAGTTTTTTGTTACGCTGATTTGTAAAAAATAAAACATGGGCATATATTTTAAAAATTGCACATGGAATATACTGAAATCGAGCCTGTCGCATTAAGCTATTTTTCCACTTTGGATAAACGTGTCCAATAGTTAGCTACCGATTTCTATAATGTGACATGTATTGGTGTCCAGTCCATTTCACCAGCAACTGCGGCGTTCGGTGCGTATTTTCCAAGACTGTCGGCGTGACTATAAATACAAAGAAAATATAAAACTGAAGAGTTTTCTTCTCCGGTAATGATAAATGGATAGATTGAAATATTAAAGGGACAGAACTCTTCCATCAACAAGATTGGCGTAATTCGTTTATAAACTGCTCTCAGCGGCAAAGCCGATTTCAATGACATCAGGACCAGTTATTTTGACAATTTTCAGAAAGAAACGTAGCTTAAATGTCAATTGTGGCTTGAATCAATGGCATTTATCGAGTTTAGTTTTAGTTCCAGTAAGTTGTTTTTCTTATTTGTCCAACAAATCGACGGAAATTGAAAGAGAAGTTTAACTCTAATGTTAAAAGATAGGACTTCAAAACGAGTTTGGAACAAAAGGCCAAATCACGCAGATGAGACTTCTGTTAATGTTTAGCGCAAATTTCTAATGTGTTTTGTCACACTTTTGGTTTACGAAATGACAAATTTCGATTTAATTAGTGTTCACTTCATTGAGTTCTCACAGCACCATTCACTTAGTAGATTTTACTTAGATAGAATGTCCCCTTCATTTTCCGCATTCGGAACTTGGTCGTCTGCATACAACAAAAACTTTATCTTTGTTATAATTTACATCTAGATTGAGACTTTTTAATTTTGTTAGCAAAATCATAATTAAACAGGTTAAAGAATATGGTGGACAGAACTGTGTTCAAATACAGTACCTTGCTGTAAATAGCGTCCAAGCATATCTACGTCATCGTTTGTTTATCGCAATACATTGCATGTTTAACCCGGGGTCGACTAAAACGCCATGCAAAATTAATATCTTGTTTCCCAAGTTCCGCAACAAACAAAGTCACAGTGGGTCAATCGTTGAACGATCCTTTCTAAAGCGGTTATGTTTATCAGTTAAGCAAGTGTTTTGTTCAACACCATTTACAGAGACGTTAACTTAATACCATAGAAAACAACTTGTAGCTATAAAATGGGTGATAGATAATGTTATACCGCTATAGTTCTGTGTGTCATATTTATTGGGGGGGGGGGGGGAATTTGGGTATTTGATGGATAATACCTAAAGGTCATAGATTTGGTATCCTGCCAGTTGAAAAGCAAAGACAGAACAGTTTATGTAAAAATTGGATACAAATACCATTGTCCAAGACTTCAGTGGGGTTAATGTCAATTCTTGTATAGATTTACCCGTTTTACATTGCGATATTACATAATGAACCTCCTCCAGACTGATATCATTGCCCAAGAAAGAGATGGAACTATTATTTTAAATTCCACTGTCACTATTAGTAAGGTCTTTGCCATGTAATGATTTTCTTATGTTTTCTGTAGGTGTCAATGGCAACAAGATATAGTCTTTCGGCTTTACAAAGATCGTCCCATAGGACTGGCAGGTTTGTCGTCCATCATAATATGTATGTACATCTGTAACATGTGTTTGTTTTATTTAAACGAATTAGGCTGCTGAAAGGAAATACATGTATAGATTTACAAAAATGTATGTACGTGGTATGTGGTGTTTTTGTATACGCTAACCGCCCATTTAACGTGTATACTACGTAAAGAGTCCTGTGGTTCCAAGTTAACATTAAATTAATGCATTTCAGTCTTCCTGGTTTCACATACCCATTGTTTTTTTTGCCTATTTAATGTCTATTTTCCAAAGGAATCCAATACAACCGGTTTATTTTATTTAAGAAATAGCTGTATCCTGTACATAGTCATTATTCAACACTGTAGCTGATGACACACATTATAAGTAAACTGACCGTAACAGCCGGTCTCACTGTGTTAAACTAATTGAACAGCGCAGCTCGGAAACATAATCCTCGATGACACAGAGATACACAAAATATAAACGAAATCAACATATAATTTTTCAGCTTTATTAAATGAATATAATGGAGCATTTAGTTCAAGATTAACATTTGTATGCTCTTGGGAGTACAAATTTAAGCGAAAATCGAATTTCATCTCTTATATTTTAACATACTGAGGCTATTTAAATATTTGCAATGCATGCTTTTATAATAGAAATACGGATTTAACTTATAATTCAAATAGCTATTTCACATACGTAAAATTGTGTAAATACCTTTAACGCATTTCATAACGCATAACGATACACTGTCACACAAAATTATCAACAAATGTCTATTGCCACAATTTTGAACAGTATTAAAGTGTATTCGTAAAATAAACAATAACGCTGATTGATTGGGGTTTAACGCCGTACTCAGGGATAATTCACCTATATGACGTCGTGCCAGCCCAATGGGTGGAGGAAACCACCGTTCACGTCACTGGCAAAACAAAAACGTTGAAATAAAACAAATTAACTAATTTGTTACAAGTAAGGACTACACATTTCAAAACCCGAAAGGGCGTAGTCATGCCATAAACACACATTCACATGTTTGTATAACAATGCGTGACCCACATAATTGATTGCTGTCTGGCAAAACTGGCATTTCATCATCTAAAGCTTCTGGAAGA
This sequence comes from Tonicella lineata, assembly GCA_034781015.1. Classification (NCBI taxonomy): domain Eukaryota; kingdom Metazoa; phylum Mollusca; class Polyplacophora; order Chitonida; family Mopaliidae; genus Tonicella; species Tonicella lineata. The sequence goes on from JAVFBY010133782.1 coordinate 3,802, forward strand.
ATGTTTACATGTAATACTTTAAGTTACATCTTAACATCCCCCAAGCCTACAAAGTTGGGGTGGAGTTTCTTCTAACTTGTGCTTCTTGAAAAACCTAAGTTACTCATATGATTCTGTAAAAAAGAAACAAATACGTAATTTTGGGTGACAGTGCCACTTTGAATATTGTTGTTACAAAACCAGTATTTACTTTAATGAAGGGCTAGTATCTGTTTACTCTAAGGCTTTTAAAATAACAATTCAACCACTAATGCTATTATTAATAACACCTGTTTTGGGAATGAGTGGTGGCAGTGACAGTGGATCTTTGAAAACCTGTTAATTATACAATGTAGTATGATTTCTACGTTGGTCTATTTTAGGGACAACTGGTCATATTATTATTATAGAAATACTTGTGATGGCCTTAAAGCCTCGGTCACACTGATCGTACGAACTTGTGTCAATATATATATAATAATTTGTCGTGGCCAGATCTTGCCAAAAATGTCCGAAATCTATTTCGAGGGGTCATAAAGGCAACGACAAATTAAAGAGGGTTTGGCGATGCCGACGTGAACTTTGCAACTTTCCATCCACACGGAAGTTATTCTTGTTAATACCATTCTCGGCTTCTGAATTGCCACACAGATAAGATTGTTTGTTTGTTTGACTGGGGTTTAACGTCGTGCTTAGGGAGTATTTATACTATAAGAAAGGACAAGGACAGGATGAAAACTAACCACAACATCACTATTGTGTTTACTTCCATAATCTGATAGTTATGTGCCTGCTTACAAATGGTTACAAGGCATCTGGTACACAGTAGAGTTACAGCTGTTTTTTCACCAGCAATTCCAACAGTGTTTCATAATTATATTCTAATAACTGACCACACATCCATCAACGAGGATGTTTTGGCGATTGAGAGGGCTTGGTGTCATCCCTATAGGGACTGACAGCATAAATAAACTTAGCAATATAATTCATAAAAAGAGCATTACTGTAATTCACAGCTCTTAGGAATTTGGGATTCTGCAGCCAGGAATGTTTTTCCAAGAGTATTTCAGCACATGGCAGGTTTGACACATCTTTAAAAACATTATTAACAACTTGCTTAAATGTTGCGGATTCCTCAATTACCACGACGTGTGCTCTGATGATTGACGCATCCTCAACGTCTGCTTTCGTAATATAAAACACTACTGAAAAAAATTAAGCGTGTTATAAGTGAATGGTACCCTCACCTCCTACAAAACATACCGGTAGAGTAAAACTGATGCAAAATTACAACTGAGGGACCGAAAGCGATAGTATTGAAGTATCACTTCCTATAAAACAGGACGTGACTCCGTCGATGACGTCAGCTGCTTGTTGAATCAGAGGTTTTCGCTGCATATGGACTGGCAGTGCATAGGCTCCGGCAAAAATAAAAGAAAAGTCTTGATTTGGTTTCTTTGCTTGTCATGTCAGTACTGTGCGGTTACTAAACAGACATTCAGAGTCATTCAGACAACATGAATGTCTCTGAATAATTGTCATCAACAACAGACAAAAATATAATTCCATGAGTCAAGACACTGGAGTTGATAGAAGTTACAAGTCCAGAAAATGCGAAAGACAAATGTGTTGTAGTGTATAGGGAAAATAGAACATATTGAAATACCAGGTTTACTGTGAGCAGTGCTGTGATCCATGTTTGTAACACATAATATGTGGCCTACTGACTCCAGCTTCACCTGAGTGAGATTCATTAAGCGGGGCCTGGTCACCAACCAAGCATTTTTCTCCCAAACCAAGATAAACCCCACAAACCATATATATTCTAAAAGGACATGGCACAGGCAATATTTTAGGCACATCAAAAAATGAGGGCCACTTTCTGACCCCTGACTGACTTTTTCAAGATGCCCCTCTGGCCTACACCTGGTACATCGAAATATATATTTGACCAGCGAAGGAAGTCTGGTACAGCTAGTTTCAATATAAATGGGAAACAGTGTAGGCTTAACTTTAACCAGATGTGTTGGTGGTCACGTGTATTTCTCTACTTCAGCATGTTATGCATCCCCAAAGTACCAGGTATGAGAGTGAAATAGCCTTAAATATCGTGTTAACAAACAGCCAAACATTAGTGTTTAGAACGAACCATTAAGAAGAGCCCCCGAGTCTGTCCTCGCCTGATTCCCCACAGCTTCAGATTGTTACTGTACGGTGTATATCTCTGACCGCAATGTTTACACCTTCCATCATTCAACATAAACTGAGCAGTGTCTTCCGTGAAATCGACTGGGGTCTGATGTTATCAATAGTGTGTAACATTCCCTCCACGCAGTCCGACCAGAAATAGCACAATTACAGCATCACGAGTGCATTCACCATCAATCTCAAGTAGCCATCGAGTTGTAGTATTGGCAAATAGCCCGCCTTGTCCTTCAGTGCGATTGCTTTGGCAGAGTAGTAGATGGAGACAGAAAGTACAAAACGGTAGCACTTCGTTACCTGTTTCATACATCGATGCGGTTTCATAGAAATAATTTTAAGTTTTGTCAATATTTTCTACGTATTGATTTTAAGGCGTGCTTTTCTGTATCAACACGCCGGGTACTAGACAATTAAACTTGTCTACTTTAGCATGCATGCGAGCCACGTAGACAAGGTCTATCAAATTAACTGTAGTAAACTATCACATGCAGAGGTGCTAATGTTGCACCATCGCTAGAATTTTGTTGATGGCTTCATTCACTTCCTTGGAAGCTTTAAACCAGACGAAATGACGACAAAAACGCGCCTGGTCTGGCGCGTTCACATTATTCAACACAACAGCTTGGGAATAGGTCTGGACGAAAAAAGTCGTTTTAAAACATCGGTTATAGATTTGAACCCGTAAACTAGTCGGGGTTGTGGTTTTTAGCTTCCAAGGAAGTGAATGCTTGAAGCCATCCAAAAAAATCTAGCGATTGGGCAAGATTTGCGCCTCCGAATGCGCGAGTTTACTCCAGTTAATTTGATAGACCGTTATCCTTGTCTACGCGGCTCGCATGCATACTGAAGTAGACAAGTTGAATTGTCTAGCCGGGTGCCTCACAAATCGATTTTCGACTTTATATCATTGCCAACATTTATCTGATGAAGGAAAAGAAATGGATCATTTATCAGCCAATGGGAGAACGACTTATAAAAAGGGTCCCTCGCATTGGCTGAAACATGTAAATGTCCCATTTCTCGCAGCGGAAATGAAAAGATCATCTTGAGGGGATCGTCGTGGAAGTTTGCCCGTTAGAGAATATGAAGTGTGATTTTTTTTGTGTGTAAGAAGGAGGATAAATGTCCAGTAAAGTGATGTAGTTTGCATACGTGCCCTCTGGATGTTGGAAAGACGATGGTGTGAGGAAAATAGAACTAGCTTGGAGAGGGTATGGTCCGAGTGATTTGGGCTTTCTGTTTTATGACCGCTGTTAATTATTATAGCCTACAAAGGCGGTGACAATTTAAAAATTAATAAAAAAGATTTATTTACTTATTTTGCATTTTTTTTTTTCGATCGAGTATGTCTCATACACATATAGAATTTAAATAAATAAAAATAAATAAATAACAAATATATATATATTTTACTTATTACCCAACTCTTTCAAGCCAGATGACCGTGGGTATACTGTTAATATTGTATTACTCGTATGCAGCTGACCAAGTTAACTGTAATAATCCACAGGTTCAAATAGCTGACATTAAAAACACTGCACCCCTTCCTTCAAAATCCTGGACACAACCCTAGTTATTTGTTTTATCTGGTCTGTTTGCACTGTGTAGAGTGGAACATCTTGCCCCATGTACATGATCAACTTGTCTATTGCCTATTATGCCTAAGCCTATGTTAGGGTAGTCATGGAAGCATTCTTGAACACATATACTGGAAGGTAAGGTAGTCATGAAACCCCTCTGGTGCACTGGCAGTGGAAGTAGGGTGGGTTTGGAACATCTCTGTTCTAAAGATAGTTCACGGTAGGAGAGCAATGGAGCCACTAGTGTGAACAAATACTAGGGTAGTGACGAACTCACTCTGATGTACAAACAATGGGAGGGAACGCAGGCAAGGGCCATCTCTGGTGTGCAGAAAACGACAGGTAGTTCTCATGGAAACACTCTGTTTTAAAGACAGTCGAAGATAGGTTATTCATGGAACCACTCTAGAGTATTCACAAAACCCCTAGGTTTACTGATAGTTGGATGTAGGGTAGTCATGAAATCCATCTGGTATAGACAGTTGGACGTAGGGAAGTCATGAAGCCCCTCTGTTGTACAGATACATGTAGTTGGATGTAGTTTAGCCAAGAAACCACTCTGGTGGACAGATAGTTGGATGTAGGGCAGTCATGAAACCCCTTTGGTGAACCGATAGTTGAATGTAGGGCAGTCACGAAACCCCTTTGACATGTAGACTGTGGATAGAAGGGTAGTCATGAAAGCTGCTGGAAACAGTAAGCTGGCTAAACACTTTTCCTGCAAATGACTAAATTAATTCACACAATTTGACACAACCGAACGATTGCATTAAATTTTTAAAAAATGCATATTCTCTGTTTCCTTCTTCTGCAACCCCAGAATATTACCCAACTTTTCTATTACCCTGAGTGAATAGAACAAGAAAGGAAGCAATCATAGATTACTTGAATGCACATGTCCATATTGAGAATAAAGTTATCTGAAAGTGTCAAAGTTATATGTTTAATAGTATCTGAGCTATGGTCCGGACAAGATATGTCGGACAACAGACAGTTAATTTGCATAATTTAGGTAGAAATGTGGATAAATTTGTGGCTTTTTTTTACGTTCCACAACTGTATATGGAGAAGAACATTATGTGTAAGTGTCAAAGTGGTACGCTACCTAGTAACTGAGCTACATGTATGGTCCGGACAAGATATGTCGGACGCAAGCACGGACGCATGCAAGCACTGACCGCCGGACGGAAAAAGCAATCGCTATATGCAAAAAAAAATTAACGTAATTATTTTAGTAGAAGTGAGTAGGTATAACGTTTAGTCTGATAACGCTTTTTTAGGTTTACAAATATATCGCATGTATATTGTACACCATGCAAGTAGCCTGTTATAATAACTTTTTATACGCCCGTCATTTGACGGGTTATATTATGGCATGGGGTTGTTCGTCCGTCCGTCTGTCGACTTTTTTGTTTCCAGACATTTACTTGAAAACCGCTCAGAGCAAACTTAGTATAAGTGTTCCATGTGATAAGAGGTCGCTTGGGATTGATTCTTGCGAATGTTGACTACAGGTGTCGCCATCTGGTGGCTAAGTATAAATTTGGTTTATTCGTATGTTAACTTTAAAACCTATTCTGCAATTCGAATCAAACTTAACGGCTAATGGAATTCTAATCAAACTTAGTATGAGTGTTTCAAACTTAGTATGAGTCTTCTATGTGACAAGACGTCGCTTGGGATTGATTTTGGCGTATGACTTCCTAAGGTGGCGACACGTGTTAGCAAGTTTAAATTTGGTTTCTGGCTGTTAATTTGAAAACCACATATCGAATTCTTATCAAACTTAATGTGAATACTCTATGTGACAAAATTCCGCTTCAGATGTATTTTTTAGCGTTTATCCCATAAATGAGTACATTTCAGTATAATACAGCCATGAAATATTTGTTTCATATCCCACGTGTGGGACATAGCTTTCCCACGCTCTGATTGGCCAAATTCTGTTCATTGATACACTTCTATTTTTTTGTGCCAGGAGACCCAATTTGGCCTTATCTCAATTATCGACACACTAACACCAATAGCATTTATTATAATGCTGCCGTATTTCTTATTCGCTTTAAAAATACAATCTTCCAGTGCATCTACATAAGCATGATACAAGGGTAGGATCAAAGTAGGTAAAAGATTTAAAATATTTAATTTACTTTATTTTCCACTGGCTTTACATTCGAGGTCCTCATTAAGCCAGAAAGGAGTCATAAATAAACATCAATTTGGGATTTTAAAACAATTAGTTTAAGAGGATTATCTACAAAATAGTATTCTATATGTTAGCATTAATAAGCATAAATTTGCAAAATTAGTTTGAGTACGAACATAGAAAGTAGCGCCTGTCCAGTTTATATTAGATTAGAGTGAAGTCAGAGGTAACTGAGAAGATCGTCAAGTGGTTTCCCCATCGCTAAACAAATAAATACATAACACGTTGTGATCACAAGCCCAACACGGTATATTTTTTTATGAATGTGTCTGCTATTTTTTAATGTTTGTTTATGGCCTGTGACACCCTACTACATGGAATGTCCATATGTGTTGTTTCAAATAACTGAAATTGCATCAAATCAGTTTCTGTTTCTTGGGGATTTTCTTTTATTGAGAGTACAGGAAAATACATACATTCGCAAAAACAAAGCACTATATGCTGGCCTAGAAAAAAGACAATATATTGAAATACCATAGGGAAACATTGTTAGTCTTGCACCGTTTAGTGCCTCAGGTATATATATGTTACGCAAACGTCATTAGGTAAATAATCTTAATCATTGCTTATAGTGTACGCTTATCTCAAACTCAAGGTTTGTTCATAACAATTTTGGCCCAGTTATTATTTGTAATGTATACATGAGTATTATAAAAGGCACAGTAAAAACAATGGCAGCAAGAACTTTTAATGATGTAATGGACACCGTGTGTAACAACACACTAGTAATACTCAACGCCGCCTTCAATGTGTAGACTCCCAACTTGGCCTTCTTGTCCAAATAGTTATCTCTGTATACCGTTGACCTTACCGTTTTACCAGTTTAAAACTTCCACATGTACATCGACATGCCACCAGGTGTACTCTTTTAAGGGGAATAAATCATCCGTACAATTGCATGTATTTATAGAATAAAATAGAATGTTTTATTTCAGACAAATTATGTCCATATTCAGCGGTTTACACATTTATATATATATTTTTTTTTTATAAATGCAGAGAAAGACAGTTTGTCATGCCTCCACCGGGATCGAACCCGGTATTTTCAAAACATATAAATAGAGCGGGAGAAAGAGAGAGGGGGAGAGAAAAAGAGAGAGAAAGGAAAAGGTGCACGTCTTCACATAAGTTCGAACCACATACATTTTGCTAGCATGGCCAACACGGCTGAGCTCCAAATGCCGGAGATTGTCAGCCGAATTTTCACCGAAATAGACTGACAACCTATAAAACATATTAAAGAACTAATAAATAGACGCTATGTAGCATATATATATAAGCTTTGGTTTGATTACTTGAATTACCCATGACATAAATCACTTCCGTTGCGAAATAGTCAATGAAATAAAAGGAATTATTCAACGGTTCCAGTATAAAATAGTTACCGTTCCGCTTCCTGTACAATAAGCCAAGGGAAGCTTTTTTTATCTGATTGCATGTGGAAGCTATATACTAGCTTCTTTATATTGCACTATTTTGACTGCTTCATACTTGCACAACTACCGGTCCAATCAAACCCTGAATCGTGGCCGGAATAGCACAAGGGAGTTAGGAAGAAGCAGGGAAATATAAAACAGGATCGAACAGAAATTAATTAAGCGATACAACATTTCTCATGTTCGATTAGAGGGAAAAGATTTCCCTAAGGAATAGAAAACTCGAAGAGATTCTGAAACCCAAAATGCAATAAGTCACGAGAGACTTGAATCAATCGTGATACAGCGTATGTGTATTGCCTGGACATATGGTGTCGATGATTAAATTCCTTTGCGGTCTTGGATAATTGTTTGATAGATGACAGTTTATTTAGTACGTAACATTTAGTACAACGCAAAAGCTATATATATATATTTTATAAATGCAGAGAAAGAAAATGTGACATGCCTCCACCGGGAATCGAACCCGAGACCTTTGGCTT
>JAVFBY010133893.1:0-11689 GCA_034781015.1 Tonicella lineata
TTTCAGAATATATATGGTTTGTGGGGTCTATCTCTTTTGGTTTGGGAGAAAATGCGCACAGACAAACACACACACACAGACAGACGCCTCTCTTTTATAGATGTAGATTTTCTTTTATAGCCATTTTGACTTTTCTTTTGGCTAATCTGAGAAATAGGATGAACGTTCCTGCTTGAAGCAGTATATGCTTCAACACAAACTTTGTCACCATTTCTGACATTAAATTACTCACTCCTCAATTTTGTTTATCCTGCAGGAAACGTCAAGGTTGAGGTCAGATTTTGAGAAAGCTAAAAGTGACCTTGCTGCTCAGAAGGAAGGTTTCACCAAGGAAAAAGAATCCCTATGTAATGAAAAGGATACAGAGAGAAAGAGATGCTGTGAAGAAATTCAGTCACTATGTGATGATCATATTAAAAACTTAATGCATGACAGCAACAATACACTTACTAGTGCTCTCAAAAACGCAAGGGAACGGCAAGATTTGGATAGGGTAATTATTTACGTTTTAACACATTCTATATGGCTTGGTTCAGGGGTTATGTCCGATCACGATGTTTCAGTCACATGTGAAGAAGATATTAAAAACTTCATACTTGGACACTTCACATGTGTAGTATGTTTTGAGTGTACATGCATTCTGACAGTACTAGAGAAAAAGTCAATATTACAATAAATAGAACATTTTCTTGTTATCATTTTGGATTAACATTTTAATGGCCACTGGGATAAAAGTGCTGTAAGGCTGGATCCTGGGTAATATATATAAAAAAAGAAGTTAAATGAAGAATTAAGCAATCAGATCAAGAAGTTATCCTGGAGCTTTGGTCATGGGCAGTACGTTTCCACACAGCGTTTTGAGTTCCTTTATTCTTATCCTTGATGACCTGGTGCTTGCTGAGTTAAGGAGCATCAAGAAACCTAGTTGTCATGTCCTGCCTGTCTTTGATATTGCTGGTAACTTCAAAGTTGGTTCTCCGCCCAATATGCTGCCAGGTTGTCATATAGCTGAAATAGTCCTGATCACAGCCGTTCAAACATGATTGTCTGAGTTATTAAGGGGCATGAGAAAGTAGATTTTTTTTTGTGGTGTCGTTTTTTGCTCTTTTTTTTTTGCTGTTTTTCTGTCTCGTTTTTCATGTTGCCAGTGATGTGAATGGGGGTTTCCTCCACCCATGGGACAGGCACGTCATATATCATGTATGTAGGTGAAATACCCCTGAGTACATGTACGTTGTTAAACCAATCATGATTTTCTTTACATCCGTTCGATCACAATTGTTTTCTATCTTGTCTTAGTTTGCTGCCTAAATCATGGCTGGAACAACGTCAATAACTTTAAAAAAAAACATATTTAATGGCAAAAAAAAGCAAATTAATACGGGTGTAGAACAATATAGAACTATCTCAATAGTTCCTTACCATCTGGGGTAAAACACTATGTTTCGAACAGTAAACATATAGACAAAAATCTAGAGGAACAGTAATTTTCCAACAGAATATTTATATAACGTTTCATATTTCTGTTGTTGAGCTTTAATTTCCCTTGCGCAGGGGCCCGCGCCGTGGCATGGTGGTTAGAGCGTCTGACTGGCGTGACTATCGATCCTCCATAGATGTACCGCACGGGTTTGATTTCCCCAGTGGACCTGCTTTACAGAGGGGGTCACAAAGGTGACTTGGGCTAATAGCGGGGGTGTTTTTTTCCGAGGTTTCCTTCCGGTTTTCCACCATATCAAGTAGGGTTGTCTAATGAGTGGAGAATCCGTCGTCATATAGGTGAAATAACCCTGAGTACGACGTTAAACACCAATCAAACAAACAAACAAAAACTGTTGCGCTGCATTCATTTACTCTTGCATGCACGCAGGTAGTTGGGCAGAAGCGTTCTGATGCCCTGGTGTTAATAGAATTTTTTTGTGCTGTCTTTTTTCTTTTCCATGTCCTTGACCTGTGTCGTCTTTTATATTGCCAATTTTTATATTTTATATTGGCTGGCACGCCGTCATAAAGGTGAAATACCCCTTAGCACACATTAAACCCCAATCAAACACATAAAAGTTCCTTACCGAATAGTAATCCGCCAGTGCTCCATTGGCTGCCATTGGACTGTTGAACACCCTACAATGTAACTCAGAGGTTCTAGACTACTTGTTGACGCTTGTTGAGGGTGTGGGTTTTTTCTAAATAAATTGGGCGGGCACGCCTTCAAATGAGGCAGGTGGTTGGGCTGGAGCTTCCTGATGCCCTGGTGCTCTCAGAGTTAAGGGGCATCAGGAAGTAGAGGGTTTTTTGTGGTGTCTTTTTTTTCTTCCTTTTTATGTCTCGTCTTTCATGTTGCCAGTGACGTGAACAACGGTTTCCTCCGCCCATGGAACTTGCACGCCGTCATATAGGTGAAATACCCCTGAGTACAGCGTTAAACCCCAATCAATCAATCCTTCAAATGAGTGACATAATATTAGTATAAATAACCCCAATCAAACAAGACTCAATTTACATGGCCACCAATGTTAAACCACCAAGGTGTATTGGTGAGCCTTTTTGCTCTATCTGAGGGGCAGAAATTAAAATTTGTCCCCGTTTATTTATATGCTTTGCCAGAAACGCTATGATGATGAAGTTAAACAGCTAAGAATGAGAGAAGAACAGCTGCTGGGTTCTTTGAAGTCAACTCCTAACACGTCTGATACCTCCGACAACGGCAGAGTAACACTAGCAGGGGCTATAACCTGTCATCTATCAAGCAGCAACTGTGATAATTGTGAAATCCTGGGAACGGAATTAAAGTCTTTAAAAGAAGTGGACAATATTGAAAACTTAAAAGAGGAAAAGGACCAATTGAAGCAGAAAATTGCAAAGTATAATTCACAGGTAAAGAAGTTAATTCAAGATCGGCAAAAACTGCAAATGTCTTTCGAAAATATGCAACAACGACAGAAGCTAGAAGCACAGCATGACAAATTAAAAGAACAGCAAAGTTCTGGCAGTGATGAATCAAACTTTTCGAATCAATCAGATTCCAGGTCATTTGTCGAAGATCAGTTACGTTCTGACTTAAAACGTATGAAGGTTCTGTTGAAAGAACGAGAAGAAAAATGGAAGAGTCAAATTGCAGAAGTTCAGTCGACACTTGAAACAAAACATTCTGTTGCCTTGGAAACTATGAAAAAGAAGATGGTGGAGTTGAGGAAAACTGACTCAACAGAAATAGAAAAATTAAGACGTAGTTTTGCTTTAGAAAAAGAAGGGATGTCATTAACGATAGAAAATTTTAAATCAGCCAGTCGACGATTAACAAGTACTCCAGTACAGGTAATTCAAATGTTTTATATTCTTCAACTTCTGTGTGTTGAGCTCTTTGAGAATAGGCCTATCAGGAGGCATATGTGTTGTGGCATCTTTTTTTGTGACAAGTGAAATGACTTACAGTACAGCATGAAACCAAAACCAATTTTACAAACTTTATCAATGCTCAGTCACTCTCTGGTTAAAGGCACGTTAAAGGTTGAAAAGCATATTAAACAAAACTTGATGTCGAACATGAACCCCTCGGGAGATCGTCAATATGTTTTGAACAGTGAACATATTGACGACTCAAAAAGGAACTGTAAGTTTTTAACGTGCATAGTATTCAAATAGGGTTTCAGATTCCTGTTTTGTTTCGTTAATCTGAAAAACTGTTTCAATATTTTATAAGTGAAATAAGAATGAGTACATCACTACTAAAACAACCGTGTTTTAAAAGAAAAGATTTATTGATGTTATTAATAATTTCAGACTGAAACCTGCGAAGCAGAGAAATCTGCTCTATTAGAAGTTAGGGCACATTATTTAGATGCTGTTACCAAAATTAGAGGTAAGTAGAACCTCCGAGGTAAATTTCAAAAAGAATTTTGTGACTTAAAAAGACAGTCCTCCAAAATCAGGTTTTATCTACAAATTCACGTTTCAATTATTTTACGTAGTATTACAGTTTTTTTATGAACTAAAAAAATACCATTGAAATAAAAAATATTTGATGAGTATTTACATAAAGCTTGTGCAAGACAAAACTATACAAACATAAAAGAGGCGGAGCAATAAACAACAAATTTATGATGTTATCTTTATTACCTATTATTTTAAAATAAATGTTAATTGTTTGTTGACTAACAGAGGATGTCCTGCAGCATGTCACAGACACAAACCTCAGAGCTGCAAAGAAAATAAAGGAAGAAATTGCTCAGAATAGAAACTCGCTGGTGTTGGAGATGAAAACAATGTGTTCTCGCATCATCCGCAATGTTCTTGAGAGAAGTCAGTTGGGGTAATGTCACAATAATATTGAGTTTTTCTATGCACTCTGCTGTATCTACTGGTAATAATTCCATTAAGCACCTCTTCTAGAATCACTGTTCATGTTTCTTAATTAAGTTGAAGTCGGTCTGTGGCTATACTGTGTTCAGAAGCTGTCACTGACTGACTTACAGAAAAACAGTTGGCTTCCCCAGGCTTTGGCGTCTTCCATATTGACATCGGAGTAGATAAGTGACATGTACATGTAACAGTTAGTTGGGGATAGATTCTTGTACTCTGATGCACTCTTAAAGAGGCATCAGGCAGCTGGTTTGTTGATACATCATGTTTTGTATCCTAAGTAAGTGTGCCCTCTGTTAAGAGATTTCACCTATTGGTCGGGCACACCATCATTTGAGTGAAATAACCTTAAGTGTGCCATAAAACATTAAACAAATAAACAGTTTTAATATTCATCTCTGTGTTTACTATTGTGTCTTATTTTATGATCATTTTAAAAAATAAGCCATGATTTGAGTTTTTGAATGGTCAGGATGTAAATCTAATAGTCACTAGTTTTCAAATATTTTTAAGAGAAGTTTCTGATACCCTAGTGCTCTCAGAGCTAAGGGGCATTATAAAGCTGATTTGATGTGGTGTCATTTCAAGTTTTAAATGTTGCAAGTGATATCTTCCACCTTGAGTATGCTGTCAAAAAGACAAACAATAGCAGTATAATAAAATTATGTCTGTATCATTTTATTTTCAGAGTGGATGTGGCTTCTATCATCAAAACAATAGAAAGTCACCTAGAAACAATCTCTGTGCCAGTCCTTAACAAAAAAGGAACCACAAGGAAAGGAAAGTCAACAACGATTGACGTTAATTTAAGTAATGAACAAAGCATACAAAACAATAACGTACGCAGCAATAAAACAAACATGGAATCTGTCTCCGAACATAAAAGTACAAGTTTGAATAACAATGGGGCAAATGTTGATTCATCCCAGATGCCTAATGACATTTCTGTTTGGGATAAGGAGTACGGAAACAAAAATTATTCCAATTCAAAACAGACAATTGGTCCGGAACAACTACGACTTGAGAATCGAAAGGGACAAACAGCTCAATATTCTAAAATGATTTGTTTGGATGACAGTTATTTTGGGAAAAGTGGTCCAATAAATTTGCCCAAAGAAAACACAGGTGGCAATTCAGAGAAAAGCCATTCTGTTTCAAGATATAGTGTCAACTCTCTGGATTTGTCAACTTCAGGTTATCTACCGCTTAAACTTGATCCAATGAACAGTGCAACAAATTTAAGCAGTGTGCATCCAAACTTAACTGAAACTACAGCAAAAACGGATTTCAGGTCATTGCAAAATGATGTCGGCTCAAATGGAAAGTGTGGTGAAAATGTAGACCTTTCCATCAGAAGCTCTAAAAACAGTGTCCAAAATTCTACAGGCAATAATAACAGGCTTGTTAACAATTCTGTTGGGATTAATTCTGAGAATGTCCAAAACTCAGTGCAGAATAACAGCCGAGGCCCAAATCCTGTATTCTCTGGTGTTTCTCGTAATAGCAGCCGTGGCTCATCAAAAGATTTGGAATTCAGGCGCCAAAAATCTACCAGAAATAGATCTAACAGCCCAGCTGTTAAGTCGCAACAGTGTGACCCAAATCCTTTTCCAATAGAAATAGAAGCAACACAGCAAGACTTCAGTTCTAGAGCGCTTAGAAGCGTTGAGAACACAGAGACTCGTGAACTGACACAATATCAGAGCCTACTGTCTGATGAGAGGGATTATGAAGTGACAAAAGGTAGCTCAGAGCATGGTAATTATTTTGATGAAACAAATTACAATTCTATGCCTGTTTCTCGTAATGAATGGACTGCAGCGAAGACCCAATATAAATCAATTGGACCATCAGGTACGATTGGAGACAGTGGTGTTGGGACTTTAGATCGTGATCATGGCCGCTATTTACAATCTGTTGAGCGTGTTAATTCAGGAAGAGCAAAGACATGGTCCTGTGGTGGATTGGAAACAGTCTTTCAAAGTAATACTTATACAAATGATGTCAGAGATGCTAGGAGAATAACTACAGCTGATCAAACTAATGTAAGGGCACCTTTAATGCGTCAAAGGTCAGAAAATGGCTTAGCACACTCCTATCTGACGCAATATGAAGACAACACCAGACATTCTATCGGATCTGTTGAGAATTTGGTACCGCTTGAATTTGACACAGAAAGCACTCTGAATTCCCTAGGATTGGGCCAAAGGTCACCCCGGAAATTTAACCCAGTGCCGGAAAAACTAGATTCAGATCGGAAAAAGAAGGCAACATCCAGGGGAGAAAACTCTGGGCATAACCAAAATCTGGCAAGTCTTTTCCAAACACCGTATAGTAAAACCAAACATTTCCAACCAGCAAGAACTTCCACTGAAAAGAAGGTACAAATAACTTTACCAAAAACAACTAATGAATCTCCAGTCTTAGAGATTTCCAATCAAGGGAGAGAATCTGTGATGTCAGACATTTCTTATAATTTGCATATGTCTACTAGTATTGATGCCAGCTTACATGAAGGACCTATGTATAACCAGTTAGGGCAATCCTACATACCAGGTATGGATCCACCAAAAGTTACAAATTCTAGGGCTGAAGTGCAAGCAAAGGGCAAAGTTTGCCGGCCTGTACCTGTCAGGGGTACACAAAGTGATAAACAAAACTCTAAAAAATAAAATTAAAAAATTCATGCATTTTAGATTGTAAAATTTGGAATTTTTTGTTCAAACAAAGTATTTTGAGGTACCTAGAGTGACAACTCCAAGCCAGAGCGTTCTTGAATGTTATGAGGGCACAATGAATAGCTTAAGTACTGGACATAATCAGGATGTAAATGAAGGTAGCTGTAGCTAAAAAAAATTACACAAATCTATTTTCAATATGAACAGTTTTATTGATATATCCATTTAACAGATTCAGAGGACAGGTGTGCACTAAAATGACATTAGTCTATAGTGCAAATTGATAATAAAATTGCATAAAGACGAGTGCTTTAAATATCTCTCAATATATCGCATCTAGATCAAAAGTAAGACGACAGTAACGTCATTAAGTTGCATGTAAATTAGTAGTTTTCTATGATAGAAAAAAACCTGGATTTATCACAACCCGTTTGGCAATGAGACCCAGCCTCAGGTAGTTGGTGGAATATTACTGTACCTGGCCCCAGTTGTTCAAAATGCCAATATCAGATTAAATCACTAATCCTGGAGTAGATGACCTCACTCCATTCTTGAAGGTCTATCTCTAATCTTGGATTAGTGATTTAATCTGCTATTAGTGACTAATCTAACAATTGTTGGTTTTGAACAACGGAGTCCTGTAAACTATTGAAAGCCTTCTAACTGATTAGACGTGTTGCATTGTAAATGTGCCCACACTTACTCCTATTGCACCACATCTCCTGTGCTTCTTCTTTAACTTATATTGTTTGTTGTCGGTGATACTGAGATTAGTGTCCTTCACTATTGGGTTGGTATGCCATAGGAGTGAAATATCCTTAAGAGTCGCGGGTGGTTGGGTGAGTGCTTCCTGATGTCCTGGTGCTCTTGGAGTAAAGGGGCATCAAGAAATAGATTTTTTTTGTGTGGTTTCGTTATTTGCTCCTTTTTTTCCCTTTTCTGCCTCGTCTTTCATGTTGCCAGTGACGAGAATGGTGGTTTCCTCCACCCATGTGGCTGGCACACCATCATATAGGTGAAATACCCCTGAGTACGACGTTAAACCCCAATCAATCAATCAATCCTTAAGAGTCTCATTATCAAATAAGCCTAGTGGAATTGCTTAGCCCAAGTTAGGTATATGAGGGAGTCACAGGAGGGGACTTTGGCTAACGCAGGAATGTTTTTTCACAGGTTTTCTCGTTATTTTCCACCATATAAGGTATTGCTCAATAAGATTTGGAGAGTCTGTTGTCTATAAGTGAAATTCCCTTGAGTAGGCTGTTAACCACCAATCAATTTATATATTATAATATCAAATATACTATTGTTGACCACAGAGAGCTGATGATCATGGATAAATTGTATATCTACTCGTTACATTCCTTTTGAAAATGTGATATTTACCAATCTAATTAAAATCAGATCTATATTACATGTACCTCCATTGTATTGTATTGTCAGGATGTAGATCTGAGGACATTCTATAGCAAACATTGTCGATTGATAACCAATCAGAGAGTCTCTTATCAATTCATGGTATGTGAGTCGGGATTCCCCTAGGACTGTCCCAGCGAATAAGCATCTTTGCTTACCACAGCTCCCTGCTATCTGATTTTTCATTGGACAATTTAAACGGTGACCTTTCTTGAATCCCACACTAGTTGACGTCAATGAACACTGTTTGCTATAGAATGTCCTCAGATCTACATTGTGACAATACAATACTGGGGAGCTAAAATAGATATGATTTTAATCAGGTTGTGATATTTACATAGGGTACATTTTTGTGTGTTGGAGCCAATATTTGTATAAAAATGACATTCTTTTTTAGAACTTTGCAGTATTTGAACTTCATGCATGCTGTGAAATTGTTTTCAAATTATTAAACATGTTCTCTTTGATTCATTGGTTAATACTAAAATAGTGTTATTATTATTATATAATCTTATATAGTATCGTTTCCTTAATAGTGTTATCCGTTTTTTCATGAAACTCTTCCAAACACATGCTTATTGTGTCAATCTCTTGGAAGTGTTGGACTAGATCGAATCTCAGGGCTGTGGGGTCAAGGTCATTATAGCTTTTTTTTTAAAGAAATTTATCACTTGCTGCATAATTTAACGATGAATTTTCATTAAACTTTTCTAAAATGCTTATTTTGTTTATCTCAAAGAAAATTTCGAATTTCAGGGTCAACATTCATCTCATTTCATACATTGCTGTTTTGATTTCTAAAGAAGAAGTCCGTATAGTTTACTATCTTTTTTTTTCGGATAATTCCAATTGGTTTAACCAGATGTGGATTTGATTGTCTTGTCAGATTCAGGTACCAAATTTACCTAATTATTTTTTAGGTATCTGTTTTGAATAAAATAGAGTGAGTTACCAAATAATATTATATGCTATCCCTGTATTAAAATACATCAAAAAAAATTGTAAAAGGAAAGTGTACAAATATATTAATTTTGCATTTAAATTTGTAGATATTTTGTATTTATACTTACATTATTTGTACATACATTCTATATTTATCACTGCATACTATTTTCATATAAAATAAACTTGTACGCAATCATTCATCATGTGTTATTCAATTTTTACAGCAGTTGGTTGGCAAGAACTTTTTAATAGTCTGAACTGAGGGGAAGTTGTACTGGGAGATTCTTGTGTCCCGGTACTTTCTGTGCTCGTAAAGGGGTTGCAAGGAAACTGGTGTCTTGCACTGTAGATGTTCAAACTTTGTCTTTTGTACCAAGTTTTGTAACCTGTTGTTGGGTTGTTTCTCCTGATTGATTGATTGATTGGGGTTTAACGCCGTACTCAGGGGTATTTCACCTATACGACGGCTTGCCAGCCCCAAGGGTGGAGGAAACCACTGTTCACGTCACTGGCAACATAAGACGAGACAGAAAAAGGGGGAAAAAAGAAGAAAAAACGACAACACGTAAAAAAAACCTACTTCCTGATGCCCTTTAACTCCGAGAGCACCAAGGGCATCAGGAAGCTCCCGCACAGAAAGATTCTACCAATCACTAGCCTTCCAAAATGTTAAAAATGAAGCTTTTTAGATTTTTACATGTAAAATATAAAGCAGCTACCTTCAAACATGGGCTATCAGTATGGGCACCAACAATGCTAAAGCCATTCCCAGGTTTAAACTTCCCTCCAACAGCAAATGCTATAATTGTAGACTGGTTTCGCGTTACAAAACACTGAAAATACAAAAATGAAATAATTATTTTAGGAATTATTCTTGTGAATTAAATATCACAAACAATTAATTGACAACCTTTGTTCCAATGAATCACATTATTCTTATTTTGTCTAAGGGGCCACTTGAAATTCGAGCAACTCAATTCAAGGACAATCATGCAGTTGTTGCTCCAGACCCTAGATGTCAAGAAGGTTCGTTCAAAATTTCGAGTCCTTTTCAAGGTATTTTCAAGGTAATTATTTAAGTTTTTAAGGTACCTTCAGGGTGGTTGTTACTTTTAAAAACACCTAAATGTTTGAGTCTTTGGGACAGGTATGCATACAGCCTCGTCCTGTGCGTTAAGTAACCAGTCTATAAGAGTACGAGGACCTAAAATCTGGAACAAATTGACTGATCCATTTAAATTAATTTTGTCAATGCCTCATTTTAAATCTAAAGTATGTGTATTTCTTACTAATTTGATTATTATATAGCCACTCGCCATAAATTGTATATATGTTGTGTTACTTGTGTAGTGTTACTGATATTTTAATCATCGTCTACAAATGTTTATTCAAATCTAATGTTAGTCATAATAGTTAAGGGATAAAACCTGCCAGCCTTATACATTTGAACATGTCTGTATTTTGTATTTGCTGGAAATAAACATTGAATTGAATTGAATTAAATACTTCTTGAAATGGGACACCATATGTTCTAATCTTTATTTTGTATGTTTTGTATGTTTGATAAAGGTCATTACAAACAGATAAGAAGGACAAGAACAAGATGGCACATCAAATCAGCTAAGCTGATCAGCGGTTTGTAAGTTAAACAAAATCTGTGATTGAACATGGCGTCAGTTTAGACCTTATTTTTTTTTTTAATTGTGGTGTTACACCGACTAACACCTGTAGGAGGAGAAAACAACCCTCAAAACTCATAAGGAACAACATTGACAATACTGGACCATCGGATGATGCCAAAGTTGCACCACATCAAATCAGCTTAATGATGTCCCTACCTCAAGGGAAACCTTGAAGCTGTTGTCCAGGGAACCAGGAAGTTCCAGCACAGGGCATCAGGAAGCTTCCACCTAGGTTGTCAGAAAGTTCCCGCACAGGGCATCATTCAGGAAGCTTCCGCCCAGGGCACAGAAAGCTGCCGCCCAGGGCATAGGAAGTTCCCGCACAGGGCATCAGGAAGCTGTCGCCCAGGGCATCAGGAAGTTCCCCCACAGGGCATCAGGAAGTTCCTGCCCAGGGCATCTGTAAGTTTTCGCCCAAGGCACAATGCTCCCGCCCAGGGCATCAGGAAGCTCCCACCCAGGGCATCAGGAAGCTCTTGCCCAAGTCACAGGAATTTCCTGCCCAGGGCATCGTGAAGCTGTCACCCAGGGCATCAGGAAGTTCCTGTACAGGGCATCAGGAAGCTCCCGACCAGGGCACAGGAAGCTCCCGCCCAGGGCACACGAAGC
>JAVFBY010134004.1:0-11689 GCA_034781015.1 Tonicella lineata
TTTGACACCACTTAAAATCGTTGCTGTCTGAATTTACTGAAAAAGCGAATTTTGAGGGCGTATGTATCTTTAATAGTGGCGACACCTCTGCTGATAGGAAGACTACCATTATCCGAACACATGGTATCTCTAGACGTATAGGCTACACGTATATAGACAACATGCGACAAAACGCTGTATTTCTGTGTTATGACCTGATTTCCCCGAAATGGTCGATTTCTGATTGCCCCAATCAGAGACGCTCTCTCAGCCATGTGCAGTGCATCGCTTGTTGGCCTTTCTTTTAATGTTCCGGTACATACTAGAACATCACGTAGACTGATTAAATAATGTAACAACTTTGTGCTGGATAGCCCATCATTGTAACTGTCGACAGAAAACAAGCGCTTGATATTGTGAAAGTAGATTTCGACTGCTGCTTTCTGCCATAACTTCTCAACTCATAGAAACCCATTTAGCGACTCTCTACCATAACAGTCATGTGTATTTGCTTTGATATTTCAGTTCAACATGGCGCAGATAACGGCCTTACCGCCTGTTTTGTGCCAAGGCCAATACAGAGATGTAGGCCTATTAATCGTGGCTCGCGAAGATGGGAGCCTTCCCGAAATTAAACAATTGTTTCATTCCTGGTAGGCAGCCTACCTGGAATGACGTAACATTTTTTCATTTCTTTACAGGTAAAATGCCAACGGATTCTTCCGAATAAGAAATAAGTGTTGTTCGATTGATGAAAATGTGTTAATGGATTCGAAAGAGCCGAATAGGGGAATTTCGAGTTACGAAGTTAAGACAACAGAATAGTTGTAGACTTTGTGAAATGACGTCACTCTGCACAAGATGGGACAAACTACCTATACTTTAACATCGCAAAGTTATTTCACAAAGAGTTGTCATTGTGTTGCCGTAACGTCATTACGCGAAACCCCAGTATTTAACTATTAAGGACTCAAAACTTTGTCTGCTTGTGTCAATATGAAGTCTGAGGTTAGAAAGAGATGCTTGACCCCACTGAATACAATTTTAACCACTAAATGAACGGGTCTAGATTTTACTCACTCTCTTGTTGGAGCTTTTGTTGTCGTTGTTGTTGATGATGTAACACTAACTAAATGGACTATTTCACTATCAATAATGTAAGAATTGTTCTGAAAATTGGCAGTATATACTTTTGGTTATACGGAAGTCCTAACGGAGCCGGACATTTCAATGTTACCGTGGTCTTCTTAAAAAGCGAGTTGATAATATGTTTATAAATGCACACATCGCATAAATCAATGCTGTGTGGCATGTATTGATAATACATGTCTCTAGGCCTGCATCCACAGGGTTCGTATTTGCTGCATGCCACGGGGTATGTCTCGCAGTGCTTAGTATTAAAAGGGGAGGGGGTTGACACGCGTCCTATACATTCTACTGCGACATCATCAGCTTTTATGATATACCAAAGCGTTTTTGTTTATTTAGGGACTATAAAAAGTATTTCAAGCTGGGAGGAAAATGAACCATTGATGCCGGGAATTTAAAAAAAAGGTTTATTTCATTCCCAGTTGGCAGCATATTGGCAATGAAATAATAGCTTTTGTCCCGGAAGGCTGTCTACCGGGAATGAAATAATTATTTAATTCCGGTATTTTATTTCATTCCGGGCATTTGTAAAAATAATTACAAGTCAAATGGGATTATTGCAAACACAGAGATAGCCAGCAAAAGTATATTATTTAACAGAGTCTAAATTTAAGTGGAATTTGGAGGGCATTTAAAACGGCTGATAAATTTGGTTAACGTCATACTCGAATTAAATAGTATGCTACGAAAGATCATATATTTCATTTATTGCCCTCTTTTGCCGATAATTGCTTATAATTATCTCTCTCTCTACGACTGTGTGGGCAGATCCAATTACATTTTATAATCACGTATTTTTTCCTGTAACGGGAGAAGCTTGACCTGGGCATGCAGGAGATTTTACGGCCAAGGTCTCTATCTATACACTTATGCGGCATCTTTCAAAGCGTTATGAATCTACGCAAATCGTTCAGTTTTAATGCTGAGACGCAGTGCTTGTATCGTCGCGTCGTCATGCATATTGTAATGACGTTCGCTAATTCGTTAGATTTTAAGCAGCTCGTACACCCAATATATGAGCCCAAAATATGCGTCAACTGGTTGATTCAAAATAATGGAAACCTAAAAAAAAATACGTCAGATTAAAGCAGAGTTTAAAAATTGCGCCCTTTTTTGTGCCACCGTAAACATACAATTATACGGTCGATGGGACTGTAATGCCGCCCAAGTAGAATCCCCATGCAATAAACTATTGTATTCAGCAAATATCCATGAAAGTCAACAGGATTATTATATTACTGAATACATGTGTTACGAGGAATTTGGTGGATATACTAGTATATATTGATGTTATGAGACAGTCAATGGTGCATGCATAGTCCATCGTACGTTATATTTATCCTATATAGGTCCTATAAGTCTTTAAATTATTGCACCGGTTTTTAATTTCCTTTTCAATCTCGATACAAGGTCCTTTTACAGATTATGTTGATGTTCATATAGCTTTTTCATTATATGTCTACGAATCGATCGGAGCGGAGTTGAACAGTATCGGTATGTAATGGCATCTATAGTTGAAGACATAGAGAGAGGCCACTTGTACTCCAGGAGGCTATAATTATAATGGATGGATAAACTAAGAGATATCTCGGCTGAATATCGATCTACTTCTAATCAGGGGCCGAGGTTATAAAAGTCCTTGAGTCTACTCAAGAGGATATCTCGTACTCCTGGGAGTCTATAAGAGACCGTACTCAAAACGTAGGTTTTAAAATAATTGAGAACGCTTAGCTGTGCTCAAGACAACAAAATTCTGAGCAAGGTTCAGACCATGCTCAGAACGGTACTCAAGTAGATGGCAAAGTTGTTTAAGGCCTTAAGAAGTTTTAAATGCATTTTTACACACCTCTTACGTTTCGATTTTCAAAATCTGCACTTAATTTTCAGTCAAACATTTTATCTGTGACAAACACAATTCACTCGACATCACCCGAAAGCTTTTCTACCTCTATTAGCAGGAGAGGTCCACAAGATCGTGCTCAAGAGGCTGGAATTTGCATTAATTTTGTACTCCTGTGAGTACGTACTCAAGACGTTTTATAACCATAGATTTAGAGCACAACTCTTGGGAGCACGACCTCAAGAGATTGAGCAAAGACTCAGCCTTGAGTATGCTCAGGTTTTTATAACCTCGGCCCCAAGAGGCTGGAATTTGCATTGATTTTGTACTGCTGTGAGTAAGTACTCACGGCCCTCGGCCATGCTCAAGACTGTACTCAAGGAGATGACAAAGTTGTTAAAAGCCTTTAGTAGTTTTAAAAGCATTTCTACATACCTTTTTTCTTTCGATTTTCTAAAATCAGCCCTTTATTTTCAGTTAAACGTTTTATCTGTGTCAAACAAAATTCCCTCAAAGCAGTCGACGAAATCAGCGTAAAGCTTTTTATACTTCTATTGACAGAAGAGCTCCACAAGATCGTCCTCAAGAGGCGGTAATTTGCATTGATTTTGTACTCCTGTGAGTACGTACTCAATGCGTTTTATAACCACAGATTTGGAGCACAACTCAGGGGAGCACGATCTCAAGAGTCTGAGCACAGTCCGCATTGAGTATGCTCGGGTTTTTATAACCTCGGCCCCAGGTCTTTATTTGCATCGTTCTCCAACTCAGACTATCTATTTCAAACTGTTTCCTCATCTAAAGCCGGCCAGTCGCATAAACGGACAACGAACTTGGGGCCTGCGTAGCGCATGGTCAACAAAACACGATTGTTATATTATGTCACCTCTATTTACTGGTCTACGATGCCATGGGCATTATTATATAAATGGGAGTTGCATACTTCAAGTTAATATACTTTTGGTAGTAGGCTTGCGCAGTAGGCCTGCTTGGCCCCACAGATTGTATTTTGGGTTTAGTTTAACATGGTTATAATAACAATAGCAATAGAAACTCCAAATTGGTAACAGATCGTAAACACGAATAATTTTAGTGATGGGCTGGTGTTTTCTGTTAGTGACGGCATTGCCATGCTGATTAGGCCTATTGTTTTATAACCTGAAGCCATTGTAGAATGGCAGAGGTCAGTGTATTTAGGTGAGCCATGAGAAAGGCGACTGCGACATGACAAATCTCATTTTGTAACCATTCAAGTACAATCTGGCTTTTCAACGCGGACTTTGGGAGATATAGGCGCCTTCTCAAGTTTTCTATTTCGTGCACTACTCCCCAAACGAAGAAGCCGCTTTTTACAGAATCGTCTTGTCCTTGAAAAACTGTGAATAATTAAAACAAATTTCGTTCAAAGTAATATTGCAGTTGGTGGTCAAGATCCAAACAACTGCATTGCTCTACGGCATCACAATGTAGGCCGAGCGTATTCATACAGCTGTTATATGTCCGACGAGAAACGCGTAATTTATGGCGATTTACTGAATATCACTGAATAAAATGGCGCATCTATATATACCGTGACATTATCTTTATATCAAATGGCCAAATCACAAAAAAACAGTTTCGGCAGAGAGTTTTAGTTTTTATAGTTAGAATAACCAACGCGCTATACCAAAATTCACGGGTTCCTTTTTAAACAAAGCTTTTTTAGCTGTATAAAATATATATCTTTGTTCTGTACAAATATACAAATCTCGGATCAATCGTTTTTAATACCTTTATTTAAAACAATTCTTTCTTTTTTTTCAGAATATTTTACTGAAATGTTTTATAAGAAAATCCTAATTTTCTATTTATGTGTAGGTGAACTACGTGTGTAAGTGACCGTTGCCATATTACAAAGTCTTAGAGATTGACCTATGTTTTGGCCAACACATTTGATTCATTCACCAAATAGAATGAATTTCTTTCTTAACAAACTCGCATTGGGAGACATACTCCGTGGTCTGCAGCAATTATGAGTCCTGGGGCTGCAGATTTTTAGGCATGTGTTATTAATGCATGTCTCAAGGTCAGGGCATTTGTGTCGTGTGCTTTTATAAACACGCTATTTATGAAAAATAAACATGGTAAAATTACCATCAGATATATACTGCCAAAATTTATAACAATCCTTGCATTATTGACAGAGAAATAGTCAATTTAGTTCGTGTTACATCAACAGCAAGAACAACAACAGCAGCAGACCCACCAATAGAGTAGGTAAGAACTGTGACTCCTAAACTGTATTTAAATGTTGCCGACATATCTGGATAAGTGACTTGTGCTGCGATAAGTGACTTCAAAACATTACAATGTAGACCTAAGTATACATCTCTTAGCAAACAAAATATTCATGTGATCTGCATTATCGTTCTTGCTTATATATAACTTAAAAACTGTTAAGAAAATAAACAAATAAAAAACAAAAAAGACCGGTAACCCATGTCAAATTGCAGGACACCGTACAAACAAAATATTCATGTAAACTGTATTTATTAAATAATCACTCTTGTTTATATAATTTTAAAACTGTAAAATAAATAAACAAATAAATAAATAAAAACAAAAAAGACGTTAAATAAAGATTGAAATGAAATGAAATGAAACTGTACAAACAAAATATTCATGTAAACTGTATTTAGCAAATAATTGCTCTTGTTTATATAACTTTAAAACTGTGAAATAAATAAACAAATAAATAAATAAATAAAAAAAAGACCAGTAACCCATGTCAAATTGCAGGACACCGATCTCAGCGGAGTTTTTTTATGTGGATCTTTAGAGTATCCCGATCGGATTTCGAGTTACGGTCAAAGTTTCCCCTAATGTTCCTCTATATGTTATCAGGATAAATGTCAATTGTAGCTCCGAGGTTGTATATGATGAATCAGCCTAATTATTTTTTAATCAAAAGTAGTGTTTTAGCACTGAAACTCGAAACACGGCCTTAGGGGCTCAATTATTGAGTCGATGGCAAATAACACAAATTTAACAGACTGTAATATAGACAACATGAATGAACATAACGCGAACCGACTTATACTTAACACTGTAAACACTGCACTGTGTAACTACAGAGAAATATGTGAAAATATAGGTTATACACTGTCTTGTCAACACTATGGATATTGAACTAATCTGATTAAAATCATATCTATATATGCAGTGTTTATTGCAGTAAGCCAATTGACCCATGAGCATACATTTACAATTATACAGATACATATATTGGCGGACAACTAAACATAATACAGGAGAAAAAACATTACTAGTTCGTAAAGCAACAGCTTTGGTTAAGAATAGAGACAGATTCAGTACCACCTCCGTTTGAGAATTTGTTACCAAGGTAATAAATTTTCCGTGATTATGATATTGATGATAGTATTTCTTCACAAGTTTGTTTCTCAAAGCATTATATAGAGGACATATAAGGAGAAAATGATATTCGTCTTCAATTATGTTACAATTTGAACATTTTCTTTCATTTGTGAGGATTTTATGTGGTTTGTACCATCTACCGACCTCTATCATAAGTCTGTGCGAGGAAGTCCGAAACCTTGTTAAAGAATTTCGAAAATATTTAATAGTGATTTTTTTAAGATATGGCTGCATTTCGAAATTTGCTGTTTTAATATAAAATGTACCTCTTGTAGTTCCATTTAGTCGGGAAATCCAATTTTGAACAAAATCATTATGTGGCCTTTGTTTCACTAAGGAAAAAAAGGCAGAAGTATTGCCAAGCTCCCAGGTATTGTATTGTCGCAATGTAGAACTGAGGACATCCTATAGCAAACGGTGTTCAATGACGTCGATGATATGGGGTTCAAGAAAGATCACCGTTTAAATTGTCTAATGAAAAAACAGATAACAGGAAGCTGTGGTAAACATAGATGGTTGTAATCTAGGGCAGTCCCAGGGGAATCTCCGACTAACATGCCATGAATTGATTATAGGCCCTCTGATTGGTCGACCAATCGACATCATTTGGTAGGGTATGTCCTCAGATCTACATCGCGACAATGAAATACCGGGGACCTAATATAGAAAGGATTTTAATCAGATTGGATATTGAACTGCATTAATTCAATGGAACAATCATCCAAGCCTTGACATTTGAGCTGTGTGGATTTATAAACATAATTATTATAAACTCAATTTTTAAGAAGACCATGATAAAATGAAATATTGTCCATCAACTAAATTCCAGTGCCTTTGATTGGTCGATTTGCGGGGTGGTAAAAACCCGTATTACCCTGGAGATTGACACGTCTCCGGGTTAATAAAAATCAAACATGGCCGCCTCCACACTAAAAATGTTTTGTTAAATTAATAAATCTAATGGTAAAATTTGATTATCGATCGATATGATTGTTATTTAAAAATTACTTAATTCACAACCGCTACATTTTTGTGACATAAAAACGGTCGGAAGCATAACGATAACCATTTGGTTGATCGAACATTTTGTGCATCTTCATTGACAAAAGGTCTACATTCTGTTGTGGCGCGTCGATGTAACTCGTCTCTAAGATAGGCGGCGCTGTTTTTCGCTGCCTTTAATTTAATCAGAACGTATTTTTAATCTCACGAAAACACGAGTTTTAAGCTGTAACTTTTCTTACTCCTTTTGGAAAGTCCACCTTCCATTCTATGGGTATTTCTGAACTTATAAATAAACTAAGAGCGCGTAAAGCGTTAGCTTTATGATGAGAAGTTAAATGTTTTAAATCGGATGTTAAGTTCGGGAGAAAGAACTTCGTGCTGAAGTTCAGTCAAACAAGAAACATACTGTTTCATTTTTCATGCTATAGAAGTAAATGTCACACACAGGGAGGTTGGAGGATAATAAACTCGTAATAATCGTTTCTTTCAGGGTGTACGAGATTTTATGACCGTCCTGAAGCTCGTACGCCCTGAGCCGCATGCGAAGCTTTAGGACGGTCATAAAATCCCGTACACCCTTTGAAAAACCTCAATAACTAATGAAATGCCGGCTCCGTAATGACTTGTGTATTACCATCAGGTATAAACTGATATTTTCGGAACAATCCTTGTATTTTTGACAGAGAAATAGTCAATTTAGTTAGCGTTGCATCATCAACACCAGCAAGCACAACAAATCCATCCGCAAGTAAGTGAGTAAGATCTAGACCCCGTTCATCACTGGGTAAAAATGTAAACACTACACGTATTAACGCAATTAAAACTCAAATAAACTTACTGTATACTGTATGCATGTGTTGGTTCACATAAATATATTTTGGCATGAATTTCCAAACTAGCTATGCATATCTCCTGACGATATAAATCTTGACAACTAAGCCATTAAGACAATTTGAAAGAAAAGCTGCCAATTTTATTTGCTGATGCCGTAGATAATAAGCACAAAGACGATAATCTTTCAATGAAAGTCGATATATTTTATCATCGTTATACGCCCTTCATATTTTATGTATTTCAATATACTTTTCCCCCATTACAAACATAAGATCGTGATCCGTAGATTACATACAGGTAACGCAAAGACTAGATAATCTAAGTTATACACAGAGCTTACAGATAGAAGATTGAAAAACAGCATAAACCAGTAATAAATATTTCTGAAACAATGTCCAGAATATTTACATTAAAACAAAAAAACAAGCCGCTTCTCCGCTTACAAGGTGAATTCCGATTGTTATATGCCTTAAAGAATTGACGTTTTCACGTAGTTTTACTCCTCGCATCCTGAAATAAAGAATGAAATCATTCTCCCTTCCTGTCGAGTCTCAATCTGATTAAAATCATATCTATATTAGCTCCCCGGTATTGTATTGTCGCAATTTAGATCTGACAACATACTATAGCAAACAGTGTTCAACAGTGGGGTTCAAGAAAGGTCAACGTTTAAATTGTCCAATGAAAAATCAGATAGTAGAAGCTGTGGTAAATATAGACGCTTTTAAGGTCTAGGGCAGTCCCAGGGGGATCCCCTATTTATCCACCTCGATTGGTAGGCGGCCCCCTGATTGGTCGACCAATGGACATTATTTGGGTGGGTTTGTCCTCAGACCTACATGGCGACAATAAAATAACGGGGAGCTAATGTAGATCTGATTTTAATCAGACTGTGTTTACCGTCTTAGATGTAATCGATTCTCAATATACCGTCATGTGCTTACACTTTGTATAAAAATGGACAAACAGGCTATGGTATGGTTACTGTAAAACATAAATTCTGTACACCCCTCAAAAAGAAATCATTCTCAAATTAGCTACATAAACGTGTTCCAAACCATTCGCACTTATTTCTCTGTGATTAGTTCCCAATGTTCTATTTGGTAACTGAGTGATAATAATTCAAGCCCTCTCGAATAACACTGAACCAGTGCCTGTTCTACTCCTTCATCGCAATGGCGATCTGAATGGTACCATTTGGCACTGGTGTGATATGTCTTGATGATATTAATCTCAATGCAAACACTAGCTCTACAAAAAATCAATGCCACTTATAGAATGGCTACACTAGACAGGAAAGTGTCCCGCATTCCGAAGACTGACTTCAACTGCGAGGACTGACTGTAGCTGATGGAAATTCCTGGTGCACGCCTTAAAATGTGTACAGTCGATAAATGTCACAGCACAGTGATAAAAGTAAAAATTTAATGAAATTGACTTACTGAAGTCCCACTCTTGGACACTCAAAACAATCTCAGTACCACCAACAGATGGTTCGCTCGTTGAGATTTCCACAATGTAAAATATTATTGACGCCAAGCCGATTGAATGATTCTTAGTTTACATTGTATACAGTAAAAGCATTTATCTGTGAACTCAAAACTAAATACCGTTGTAAAGCTGTATGACGCTTCAAATGTTTTTTGTAAGTTTTCGAATTCATCTCATTCTTAACTTTCGTTCTATCAGCATGATTAACATACATTCCATATTGCATCCAATTTTGTTTTCAACGTTGGTTGATGTTAAACTTAATATCTTATCAAAAAATTGTAAATAGTGTCCAATTGCATTGCCTGAAATGGACTTAAATTAACTTCATATACAACATATAAAGGTTCAAATAGATCCTATACAAAAATCCAATTGAACATTTTATTCATCTCCATGACGAAAACCACAACCACGCTAGCGAGTGTACCGTCAGTGTGAAGCCACTCGAACTTTCTTTCGATTCCACTGAGCGTATCAAGCACTATTCTGACATTATTATTCTGCCCAATGCGAGCCGGGTTTGCAAAGTCGTTAGGGTAGCAGTTAATGGAATCAACGTGACCTTGAACTGTGATCGATGACGTTGCAAATTAATCGACTTCTTGCCCTGTGTAAATGTGTGAAATATGTGTGAATGTGCATCGTTTGTCCAAAGTTATTAAATAGATTGTCAATCTTAGCACTATTACATTTGATGCTAAAGATTTAAGAACAATTTAATTGCTTTATTGTCGCATGACGCCGTCATAAAGGTCGTACATATTCTTACAACTGTAATTCGCCGGACGAGGACCGCACAACTTGCATCATTTTGATGCATATCACTACATTAAACGGATTTTCGTGGCAAAGCCGGTTATAAACCGGCGAAGGTTTTAATCAAATGGGTTGGTATTAGAAGAAAGGTTAGCGAATAGAGATGTATTTACCAAACCGAAGAAACATTTTCGATATCACAGGTAAAGATTAAAATATAAAAACATGTAATAGAAATTCGCTTTCTATAATATTTATAGCTAAGACAACAGCGCGAGAAACTACCCAGATATTATTTCGAATAACGATAACTAAAAGGTGTTGGATACTACTGAACCCTCCACGGACTCTTCTAACATTGTTATTGTGTTACCTTCATGTTGCTAAAGGTTGTAAAAGCTTTATGGTAACAGTTAATTGACTTGACGTGCCATCCCTGCTAATCTATAGTTCATCTCCCTTACTTAGTGCAAAATATCCCTCGAGCTTGATTCTGACACATCCAAATAAACCCACACTCCACATTGAAAACGTTGCATACGTATTCCGCAGGGGGACCAACAAATGATTATAATGTAGGATGTTGAAAGAATTCAACAACCTCTCCTTGTAAGCTATAATTATGTAATTGTGAAGATAAATGGCTGGTTCAGAGGAAGCATGTGTACAGAAATAACATTGACAGGTAAAGGTTAAAGTTTTGTTTTTCCAACACACGCAAAAAAGGTATATAGGTTTTGGTTTACATCACATAACTAAAGCATCACATTGTATTCATTTTAAATTGCAGTAAACTTTTCAGACAGCAAATGTTATTGATAAAGATAAAAAAAAACTTATAAACTATCGAGTTATGATATTTTGTACGTAATGGTCGTATATCTTATGCAGAGACAATCTGACAACGAAGCTATCGATATTTATTTGCCGATTATTCCCGCAAGGAGATCATCAATGAAGACCATATAAAGCATCAGCAAAGCTGTCTTTAATTGTAAGCAGCTAGGCGGATGCTTGTTAAGAGCCTGGTGCTCTCGGAACTAAGGGACACCACGACGTTGATTTGTTGTGGTGTTATTTTCCCCCCGTTTTTTGCCTCGCCTCGATAAGGTCAAGGTTCGTTTCCTCGATCAATTTGACTGGCACGCCGTCATATTCGTGGTAGCTCCTGATCACGGCGTTAAACCCGGATCAATTAAATGTAACTCCATCTGTCCC
>JAVFBY010134115.1:0-11687 GCA_034781015.1 Tonicella lineata
GGTTAACTGTAAATCACTTTCATTGATGTATTGGACATCTCTTGGAAATATATTTTACTCTTGCACTGTTAAGTTGTTGTCACCAGAAAGCGCCTAGTCCATGCATGTCTACACACCCAGATTTCAGCACAATATAAAAGTGGGTTGCATCTTCATACTGATACCTAGACAATTAAACTAGTCTACTTTAGCCTGCATGGGCCATGCAGGCTAAAGTAGACTAGTTTAATTGTCTAACTGAAACCTCACTTTTATGTGAGTGTGTCTGAAATGAACATAATTATACATGTCTGTGATTTTCCTGAATAACCTCTGATAAACGGTCCCTATTATAATAATACCTTCTGTGAGATTCTGAAGTTTAATTTAAATGAACAATTTGAATCCTTCTAATGTATTTGCATTCCACGGGCATTAAACTCTTATAGGTAAAATGTAGTATTCGGGCATCATTAAAACGGGTGTAGCACATCTTTTCCATGCAGGAGTAAAATCGATAAATTATATATATACTTCTGCTTAGACTTAGACATTGGCCAATGTTCTTAATGTGTTCGATCTAATTAGCGCCTGAAACCCACTTACATATTAGGAACATTGATATACATTTTACTAAATCGGAAAAAGTTTTCGAAACTTTAGTAGTCAAACATTCTATTATTGTCTTTTATTTTTGCTTATAACACGAATTCCATATACGTGTTTTGTTGATTGATAGATTTAGGCTAGATATATTATGGCGTTCCATGGCGGGAAACCACCATTGGCGTCATTGACAACATAAAAAACTGGACAGGACGAAAAACAAGACACTAGAAGAAATCGGCTTCCTGATGCCCCATAGCTACGACAGCTCTGCAGAATCAGGAAGATCCTGCCAGCCAACCACTATTATGGCGCTATACGTTTTTGGAACTTGGATATGAATAATATAATTCAGGTATAGTTGCATGGTATTCACAGGTATATATATACAACTAAAGAGATAATGTTGTAGCTTGCCATAGCTTGTTAGAATTAGAACCATGTACACCAGTGATACAGTAGTTTCCATCTTTCTCTCTCTAAAAAGTAATGATTCCACATACGCTGCTTTACTTCTAACCCGCACTTTCCTTTGAGTGGCGGCGATGTTCCTTCCTCACCCAGAGTGAGGAAGTAACAGGCACGATCGATTTAAGTAAGGTGGGGATGAAGGCTCACTCGAAACCGCTACATATGCCAATTCTGGCTTTAATTTCACCGCATGCTGTCGACGGTACATTATGTCTTTATTGATTCCTTTATCATAACTATCCGATTACTGTGATTAAGTCTACGGCGTTATGTGACTTCTTCTGGGAATTAGAAGACACCTGCGTATTCCTAAACATTGACATCACTACGGATAAGTTTTGTATAATAAAACATATTGATAACTCCACAGAATTTTCACTATGAACGTATATTTATAATTAGGAAGGGAGTTTAAATAAACCGAAATATACAATCATAACAAAATTGTCGTTATTTTTTGGAGTTGTCACTATGCTTTATAGCTAAACTGTTCTCATTTAGGATCATTGGTTGTCCATAATGTGTCGCTAACAGTTTCTTTCCGATCCACCAAAATACGCTCCTCCAAAATACACAAAATTAAAAATTTATGGATGTACTCCTGAAACCCTTCATTTTTAAAGTCCTATTTACAAATGAGAAAACAATGTGTTTATTTTATGTCTACAATTTCTGATTTCAAAAACGTTGGAACTGGAATACCACAGGGATCCATTCTCTGCCCCTTGTTTTTTATATTTGATGTAAATGATATGCCATTGTACTTTAATTCCAAAACAACTGTTTTTGCTGATGACGCAACGCTGCACTCAGCTACTAGCCTAGTAAGTCCATCGACAACATCCAATTTGAACTCAATAACGACATAGTGTCAGCTTCATCCTGGTGTAAAAACAATAACATGCTATTGAACATAAAGAAATGTAAAACTATGAATATTACAACAGCTCAAAAGCGAACAATCATAAATATGTCAAATTACAAAATATCACATGGGTATTCAACTTTGGATGTTGTCGATACAGATAAACTCCAGGTGTTACAATTTCCCAAAATCTCGGATGGCACGATCATATCCGCGCCGTCGAAAAGAACGTAAATACCAAATTATTTTTATTAGCACGAATTCCTACATTTTTACCCCATCATTGTATAGAAAACTGTTTTATTATTGTTATATTTTACCTCACCTAATGTACTGCTCTACAGTCTGGAGTGGTAGTACCACTGTGCAAAATATTTTTGTATTAGAACGTCTTCAAAGACGAGCAATGAAGCTCGTCCTAAATGCTGACCCATGTACGCCTATGTACGCCTAGAACTTTTTGTTGAATTGAAATGGTTACCATGCACTGTCTTACAAATACAAACTTAATCGTCTGACAATGATTTACAAAGGAACCCACAACTTAACCCCTAATTACATCTCTTCAATGTTCACTCTTCATAATACAAACAGAACCTTACGCTCATCTGATAAATCATTCTTACATATCCCTAGGTGCAAAGCAGAATTATATATTAAAAAATCAATAAGTGTGAGTGGATCGTCAGAATTCAACGACCTCCCTAGCTCAATCTGTATACGAGGAGCGGAGTCGCCAACATATTCAAGGCAATGTGCAATCAATTTTTTACCAGATATTTTAAAAGGGAAAAATAGAAGAGTTTTCAACCAACATATTTACGTAACTCTGTTTTATACGCTCATATATGTTCAACTGAAGGGCAATATACTACACATTTACATCCTTGTGTATACATATTCTTATTGTTATCGTTTACATTTTTAGTACTATTTAGTACACTATAGTGATTTGAAAACTTTTTAGTCAGTCTTATATAACTTTTCTACTTTACCTACATATTTTTAAAAATCTATATATGTTCATCTTTTAAGTTCATTGTTATCCATTTTATCGTACCTTTGCTATATAACTCGACCTCCATGAAAAGAGGTTTTACCTATTGTGACTAGTCATCGAATTTTAAAAATAAAGATTATCTATCTATATCTTAATTGACATGCCTCCACCATGGACCTCCTGATGATGGCATAATAAATGCTGAAATATTGAGTCAAAATGAAGTTATCGTTTTTCGGAATAACACTATACTTGTGTACTTGTTAAACTACAGGATATTGTGAAACAGTTCGATGAAAAAAAGAGACATTTCTAGCAGAAACTGAATAAAGGCAATTGCCGAGATACTTCAGTCTGCTGGTCATTCACGTATTTATTTTGTATCATTTCGACGAATCGTTTCATTGAATTAGCACGGAATTTAATAATTCTAAATGTAACTTTATGTTATAAATAACACAAATATAGCGAGGCTGTACTTTTGACCAAGTTGCAGAGTTGATATCAGTAAGAATAGTACCAACAATAAAAAGACAATGCATTAACAACAAACCATACAATAATATACAGTTTAGAACAAGAAAACCTAGTACGGATAAATTGAATCAAATTTATGCATATCTTTATTCATAAATAAACAGAGAGAGAGAGCAAAAAAAAAAAAGCGAAAAGTAAAGCACAATATATAAAGGTCTATATATATATGATTCTTTCTTCGAGATGACATGGAACGGAACTGAAATATATATATGACCACAATGAATATCGTTCATATAGTTGGAACATTACTTAACTTTATTTACTATTTTTGACGAAATTTCTTTCGATATTATTTGTTATAAGAATTACACTGGAATGAGGACGCAAATTGCATCTAGAAAGCATTTCCAAATTCATAACTGCACATATACATTTGCTTATAAAATAACATAAATGTTAACGTGTGTAATTTAGCTTGCAGATATGCATATTTAGACATAATAATGTGGACAATTTAGCTTAAGTGTGACTAAATCGCACGATTAGCTTTAATATCATTTCTTCTTGGTAAAATACAACATGACGTCAAAGATAACGCGTTGGCTGACTGTCTGTAAATGACTAATAACGCGTGAAAATGTGTGAAAAGCCAATCGTGCACCTTACTTAGTGGCCTTGTAACTCGTGTCAAGGTATGTTATCGAGGGTGTTCCCATACAGGTTGCGGGTACTGGATGCTTGGGGTGTGTCGCGTATAAGGAGTGTGTATCATAGGGCGAAGGATGGGCGATGAATTACCCCGACTGCCCGTGAGTAATACTGCCCGGAAGTCCACCAGCATGCGTGTCAAATATCTTTCTTAACTGTCAACTCAGCATTTAGCTTCTGTTCAGTTTTATGAATTGAAATGTGAACTTGACACTTTACCTTACAGCTTGCGGTCATTACGATTAGACAGTATGACTTTGTTTTATTGGCGTGATATCCATAACTTAGCATGAAATCTGCATGTATATGAGTCACACAGTTTTACAAAGTTGATTTTGAGACAGCGTTATTTGTATAGTATTGAAACAATATCCATAACTTATGACTGACAATTTAGAGAAGTTGGCCTAGCATGCATGCATGCGGTTATTTGATTTTTAAAACAGGAATTATTCCATTAAAATGAGTCTAAATATGTTCATATGCACAAATTTGAATCTCACCATAAAATATAATAAACGTTTGGTGGTCTAAAAATCATCATCGTAGGCTTAATCTGTATTTCAAATTAAATAAAATACATTTTCCCACTTAAATCTAAAACTGCTAAGCTTAATTATTGTCTGATGATGATGCATATACCATTTTTTTAAAAAAAGTACCTGCATGCACTTTATTTTATTAAGTAATTGTTTGACTTCACTGCGATATGAAAACATACTGGACTTTCTAAGTTTAAGATTGAAAACCTTTATGTTTCGTCCCTGATTTGTATATCAATGAGTCATATATAGGCACTAAATGATATGGCGTAGTAAAAACGGATAATATTGTGTCGTGAAATCAGATTCGTCAAAATATCACCATAACTTTGAACACCCCAACACCAAAGAACCATTGAACAGTTATGTATACATAAGTAGTGTAGGCCTACTTTCGAGAAAACAAATCGATAACTTTATTTTGCATTTGACATTATATATGCCATGACCAATTTGGTTTGATTGATTGTTTTAAAAAAAGACTTAGCTTAGGTCTGTGTGCAAAGCATAGTTGGTCAAATATCGATCCTCGAGATCTAATACCTGGTTCAAGGGAGATAAATCGCGTTTATAGATAACCATATAGTACACAAACGGACAGAAACAGCGTTGCTCACAATTATAAATGTAAAGAAGGCATCCTAAACAGGTTTTATAGTTTGAAGGCAAAATAGCCACTAGTTTTAAATGTTTAAAATCACTCCATACTTTACGGATAACATATCGCTTCGGCTTTTTTCGATGTATCCCTCTAACATCTGTCTAGTTTAAAAAAATAAAAGAAAATTTGTAATCCAAAAATCTAAATAGCAAGGTGTTATAGTGCAATATCAATATATAATTCAAATTACTGAATTCAATAAATCTGTACATTTCGTTAAACTTAAATTAAGCCCTTTAACTTATTATAGTTGGTCGTCATCGAATCATAAGAAAAATAAGATTAAAAAAATAAAAATGCTGTTTGATTGATCTATTTTTGTATTTAGTTATGAAAATATCGTTATCGTTAAATTTGTTTCCACCCAGTGTTTTCCAATTTGTATACATTGTTGTCTCAAAACAAGGAAAACAAAATCATTATCAAATAAACGAGGTTTCAAAGCGGCGGAAAAGAAAAAAAAAACATTATTTGAAAGAAGAGCTTATAATAACCTATTCCATATAGCTCTTAAGAAAATAAACAAATAGTGATTATAATGCATACACATTTTTAAACGCATATAGTCGATTATGTTATTATTATGTTATGAAAACATATAAAATCACTATACGCAGGATATAATGTTTTCTTGTTTTGTTTCAAAGACGATTGTTGATACATCTGAGTAAAAATGCATTATGCGATTTAATCTCTCTTTTGTCCAAAGGCGCAGCAGGTATAGCTATATACTTTTAAAAAATGTGATGCTCCTAAGTTGTCCGCCCATATCCTTCTTACAAATATAAGCATATTTGCGATGGGAGGGACTTTATGGGACTTAGAAAAGCTTCATTTTTTGTTTTCGTAAGAAAAAGGATTTTAAAATCTGGGCAATGAACTATAATGAAACCCACCCCTGGAGCACCTCTTTTGCACCTGTGTAAATTGTTAGGGAAGGTTGCAAGAGGGACCTGACAGGGGGTACTCGCCAGTCAGACGACTACTCCCTCATACCTCCTACAAACTGTGCTACCTTAAACGTCACGGGCGTCTGGCACTCTATTTACCGTTGTTTTGAAATGACACGTGAGTGAAGAGGAAGCAAATTTAATCTGGTTGATTTAAAAATTAGTAAAAAAAAATAGTAAAAAAAAGAAAGAATTTAAACTTATAACTGTTTTTGAATCTGCAAAGATTCTTCGAGTTAGGTGTTTAAAGGCAGTAAAGCTAAACACTTTTCATTTGTTCAGATGTTTAATTATTTTCTTCATTACAAAAAATCTATTAAATGTTTTTTAAACAATTTATTTTCTCTCAAGGGATATAAATTCAATCATTCTCGATTTGTTTAGTTAAAAGACCGGAAATGCTATATTCGTAAATTAATCACGTAGAAGTAATGTTTAAAATCATTGTTATCTGTCAAATCCAGCATTTTTTTAATACAAAAATTATCTGTAGGCAAACATGCACTAGATTAAAATCCGATTTAATATTCTATTTACTGAATAATTATGTTCAGGGTTAAGTCGATTACAATGAACGCCCCACCTTTACTTGGCGTACAGTGTGCATACATTCTTATAGTCTATATTAATACAGATGCGTACAAATTTTAATCTAATACTATATTGTAATTTAAATATCTTCACTTAGTGGCTATTAAGCGAAAATCACAACCCCTATGTAGATTGTAATTTTTAAGTTATAAAAAATCCCCATACTTTTTCAATATATATGTTCTTAGTATAAAAGTCTTGTTGATAAAAATGTCAAATTCCACATGATTATAAAGGCCGCCATTACACTCCAGAATGGCTCTTTTGTCCTTAAATATAATGAGCAATCGAGAGACATTCCAAAGCATGATTTAAAACTGAAATATTAAAAGAAGGCCTAAAAATACATATTTTGAATTTTCTCGGGGAGTAACTTTCACCAGTTCTATTGTAAATTATTTAGTTGGACCACAACCCTGCACGTTGTTTCGAATTAGCCTTCCACGTTGGTACTGCCAATTTGAATATAGAGGCCTCAATAAAACAAAACAATGTATTTTCAATTAAATAATTTAATTTTTTCGTCAATTTAGAAATAGAGTAATTTCAATGGTAAAACAAGAAGGAAGCTCTTCAGAGACCTGCGGCGACTATTAGTTATACTGCTATCTGTTAACATTAGCATATCTCTTAACATAAACATTGTCACCCCCAACATTGTCACCACCCCGACCATAACGCGAAGCTCTCATATACCCGCTTAGCTTCGCCGCAGGCAAAAATATACCTCTAGGAAAAAGTAAGTAAGTTCCGATGCAACAAACTTCGCGTTCAGACATCGTGATGATGATTTTGACATATATTCGAGACAGTTTGCTTGTTGGGTTGGGCCTGTAGGGTAAATCGGTGTATACGTATGCTTATTATAGTTATCTTTCCTTTATTTATTTATTGCTTGACAAGGATTTTTTTTTACCGTGACGTAAAGGATTTGACACTAATTTAATTTCAAATGTATTAAAGGAAAGGAGGGAAAAATCAGCTTTCTGGGCAGGTGGAATCGCCAAAAGATCTGCCATCGAACAGGGAGGGAAACTTGCTGGAAAACGGGACTTTTAAATGCCAGCCCAGTGTATCGGAATCTATTCAGGCAGCTTCACCGTTATGGTGTCTGGGCATTCCCTCACAATAGCAATTCAGACCTGCAGTACAGGCATGCTAAGTGACATTGCCATGCGCGACCCCTGACATTCGCGGGTCGTGATGGTCATCGATGGTTTTTGACACGCCCTCTGATTGGTCGGCTGTAAAGGCACGAGCGCTGCCAAGTTACATAATCCTGAAGGGGGCGGGGCGACTCACGTGCGGGTATATAAGCTCGAGCAGCCGCGGGTATTTTGAAGACAACTCAAAAACACCCAGAGTTTCGACACAGATCAGCTTCGGGATAGTAGTAGGCCAATACGAAATAATAGGCTGAGCACGTGCTTATTTTGACAGTGCTAGGATTTCAAATTACGTTTGACAAATCTTTCCCTTCTTACCAAGATGGTGCAAACACCTAAACGATACCCCTCGGACGATGGGGATGATTTTAACGTGGAAATAAGCTCTTCGTCAAGAAAGGTAAGAATTCAATTAATTCAAATTTCCATGTATTAATTATGCAAATTAAATCAATTATTGTATAATCAATTTATAAACTTTGCAATTTTGCAAATGATTTATAAATGTGTAGACATTTTTTATTTGTATTTATTCTTTCCATCGCAGCCAATTTATGTGTATGTTTTTGTTTCATTGTTTGTATTTATAATAATAAATGTTAGCGCAGGGTAAAAAATTTACCACAATTATACATATATAATACAAATCTAAAAATATGCAACATGCTAGCAAACATTTTCACGCAAACGTTAATGTATAATTTCATAGTATAATTTATTGGAAATTAAATCTTAAAAAAAACTTTTATTTTTTAAATTAAATATTAATGAAAAATTGTAAGAACGACTTTCCAAGATATTAACATTATGTTGTTGTTGTTACAGTGCAATAAACCTCTTATGGAAAGAAAGCGAAGGGCCAGAATAAATGACAGTCTCAATCAGCTGAAATCATTAGTACTGCAAGCCTGTGGAAAAGACGTAAGTTGTTTTCTCTATTCAATATATACGTAATGGTTAACACGTGACACCATTTAGACTACATCAGCTGAAAAAAATCTGTGTTGTTTTGTTAAGGAATATATTTATTTAGCCTATATTGTGCGTTGCTTTATACAAGCCGTCCTTGGCTTAGTATAATTGTGCAGTGTTGCTTGCTTGTACACTGTCACGCATATGGCTCAAGGGACATAACTCTCGAAATGTCAATACATGCATTCTTCAGAGAACATTTAGGTCTATTACTGCAGGCCTACTTTTTCAAAAGTGTGTATATTTATCGTGCCTAGACTGCCGGAGTTTACATCTCATTTGGGATTTGTTTGTTTGACTGGAGATAACGCCGTAATTTAATAAAAGTTATTTTACTTATTGCAGTGCCTTATTACCGGTTCATGCCGGTAACACCACAAAGGCTTACAAAATGTCGAACGGAAACAATACAATTACTGGCAGTTTAAATTTTTGCCGATAAACTGTTTGCTATATATAATAATTTGAATTTGTTTTAAACTTCATATTGCTGAAAATAAACTTATGATTTTTTTCTTCTATATTTCAACAGGAATCAAATTTCAGTAAATTGGACAAAGCTGACATTTTGGAGATGACTGTTAAACATATAGCTTCAGTTCAACACCCTAGTGCCACAGGTAAGCTATGTTAAAATCGATATTATGGATTGTATTTTCGTTATTTGCACGAGGATAACCTTTTCTTATGTAGAAGTTATAGTTATTCAGGAAATTGTTTACACTGAAACTCATAAGGGATCGAACCAACTACCCTCAGCCAGACAGCAAATATCCTACATATCAACCCTCAAAATGCTCAGAACTAGTGGTGGTGGTTATATATTTAAATGGCGGTTCAATTCCTCTAAACTAGTTTTAACTATGAAAGTGTTATCTTAAAATAACGAAATTTTTATAATGAAAGATGCTAGAATATAACCATTTAATGTAAAAGTTAATCGCATTCTCAAATTTTAACTCTAAAACTAAACACTCATGTAATTCTATTTACCTTTGGTGTTAACTGAGTTTAGGAATATTAATATTTATTGCCATGGACATGGTATTGGTTATTCAGTTTTCTAGGCAATCCCGAATAAGATTTTCGAAAACTTCCGAATACAGATTGTTTGTAATGCATTAACCTTAATCGCAATAGAGTAGACAAATAAATGTTTTCTAATAATGAAATGAACTCGGTAAAGAATGAAAAATAATAATCTTTAAATAGTGTTTTTCTGCTTTTTTCCAGCTTCGTCATTTTCGATGGATAGCTCCACTAAATTTGCCGGCGGATTCAGTGCTTGTGCCAAGGAGACGCTGGGGCTACTTTCAACCTTATCAGACAACTCGGGCAATTCTTTGGCTCTCCAGTCTGGGTTATTCAATCATCTAGCCACAGCTCCATATCAGCCAACACCCGGGGGGTCTGTCTCACCGATAGGCCATCAAGGAAGCAATCATCCAGTGAGCTATGCTAAACACCATCAACTTCGTCATCATCAGAATCCAAGACTCCCTCCTAATGTTAATAGTCCGCAATTTAGCCAAAATGGCACATGCATGTCCCCAGTAGTCCGACATAGACATCGACATAGTTCCGCCTCTTACAGTCC
The DNA here is from genome assembly GCA_034781015.1 of Tonicella lineata. Lineage (NCBI taxonomy): Eukaryota > Metazoa > Mollusca > Polyplacophora > Chitonida > Mopaliidae > Tonicella > Tonicella lineata. The sequence goes on from JAVFBY010134115.1 coordinate 10,589, forward strand.
GTATACCCGGAATCACAGCACAGATCCGAGAACAACATACAGTCCAAGAGAAAGGCGACATAATCCCGAATTTTCCCACATTTCACCACAGAATATTGATTTTTCCTCCCCATCTTCCGCATGTAATCAACAAGAAGCATTCCTACAACGTTTAACGCCACCTGGCGAAATTACGCAACGAGTAGAGTTACCTCCAATTAAGCAAGAACCCTTAGATTCACACAATGACTTCGAGAATTCCCGAGATTTCAGTGACAGTGCAAGTGAAGGGTCAGCGTCGCCCTTAAACAGCAGCGGTAACTCGTCTACAGATTCAAAAGCATGGCGACCATGGTGACGTCATTATAATCTGTACATTAAATTAAACAAATATTGATGCTCAATGAACTTTTATGAGATTCGGTACGATTTATTTTTCGTCATTTTTGTTCGTCTTGTAAATATACAGTCACATAATAAAATATATTTTGCTAAAGTAATCTTCGTTTTTCCTTTGTCATGTATAGTTAAGCACCATTGTTGAGGGGAAAAAAACGCAAAGATTTTACAATTCGCCTGGAACGGTTATTTTAAAAGTGAAACAGAGGCGTGCTTAATATATGCCGAGCGCAGTCCGAAGCTCGTTTTAATTCAATAGACTCCACTATTGACTGAAAATGAGAGCCATCTTGTGCCCGACCTTTTGAACACGCCTCTGTTAAAATATTGCAATCAGTGATGTAGCTGTAATAAACGATTAAATATATAACCATATATATGACGAATTTTATCACAAAACGTGAACTTTCAATTTAAATGAATGGTCGGTGTGCAGTTTCGAGGCGGGAAATAATAAAACATTTTTGTGTCAAAAGCACGTTCTTTCATTTATGACGTTTAACCAACAACATGCGTCTTAAGCCGGGCGTACATCGAGCTGCGTTCTGTTATGACCCGACTCGATCGTCGCAGTCGATGTACGCGCCTGGCGTACATCGACATTTGCCACGATCACGAGCGACTGAGAGCAACTGGCAGGTCATAGCTTCGTGCGCGTACATCGAAAGCGATTCCCTACAACTGAAGTATTTTTTTCATGGTCACGTGACATGTTCAAAAT
>JAVFBY010134226.1:0-11686 GCA_034781015.1 Tonicella lineata
GATACATGTACCCCAAAGCAAGATCTAAAATGAATAAATAAAGAAAGAGCGTGCAATTATTTGGAATAAAAAACCGCGTTCGATCCCCGGTGGAGGCATGCCAGATTTTCTTTCTCTGCATTTATAAATATATATATATAAAATTGCATAAATACGTATATTGTATAATATAATTATATTGTGGCAGACTTTTACGCTATGATATGTGAAGAGCACGGATATCTGATAATACATATTATTATTTCGTTTTCAACAAGGGGAGGCTACTCTTGAGTGTACATTTGAATAGTTGTCTTTTCTTGCTTCAGTTCACCACGCAATTATTATAAACAGGATTGGCCCCTCAACAGGAGTTTCGACCTTTTTGTACAGTTGATAGGTGTGGGGGATTGTTAGGTAAATTTTAATTGTGTTTATCTCTTGCCTTTCCTTGATTTTATTCACATGCTTTGATCGCCAATGTTTGTTTACCATGAGTAATATTTTTAAGTGACTCATTGGAGAAGTGACCAATATTGTTAAGGATGGGCATTGTTACGTGCTATCTCTACAGGTCCATTCTACTGCGTCTCTGTTTTTTTGCGTTGTCTTCTCCCAGACACGCACTCACAGACCCTATAAGGTTAATCCAAATACTTCGTATAGATTTTTCCGTGCCACAAAGGGCGGAAATGAAGTGAATCAGACAAAGTATCCAGTTCTTGAAATGCGCAGTTAAAAATCGCCGTATCATAGGAGTGTGCTAAAATATCATTTAGGGCTTGCAGGCAAATTTGTAGAGGGGAGGAAAACAAAATCATAAAAACAAATATTATGTTTAATAAAATTTGTAATTATTCGGGTTTCAGAAAAACACCTATTACAAATACACAAAGGAGAACTGATACATAATAGTCACAATAGTATTACATTTTATATATTATCTCCTTAATCAAAATGAGATAAGACAGACAGGCAGAGTAAAAAAAAATTATGTAATATTTGTTTAGGATGACTTCATTGTTGCCGTTAGATTTTCTATTCAAATTTCCCGACTCTCGATTAATATTATGTCATACTGGATTAAAATGGACCGATGACAGGTAATGTTGAAAAGGCCTATTGTGTTAAACGCGGTCTATGCAAATGAAAATACAATTAAACACATATACATATAAATACACCTTAAGTGGAAGCCGCCATTTTGTCAGAAGTGTTTTTTGTTTACGGTTTGGGGACATGCATGTCAGAACTAATGAAGACATCTTTCAATCACCTCTGAAACATGCATATTTTTAGTAGTACATTGAAGACGACACATAAAAAAAACTCTAATGAAACAAGCCACCAAACCATGCGTGTTATTATTAACTGGCGTCTGTTCTTAAAGTAAGTACGAGGTTAACCGTACTTACAAATAATTACTTACATTTTTTTCTCGATTGTACTCAGTTGAACCTTGGCGTTATATTATGCACTTACTAACCCCTGAAATGCAACACTGTCTTTATTCTCAATGCATGGGAAATAAGCTGTTTACCATCTTGTGGTTGACATAAAATTTGCAAATCTGGCTGTCATCTCGTCTTTCTTAAGTCACTTTATTAACTTGTTCAAGTTTTCTTTCTCCGCTGCGCTGAAGTTCTGCCTTAAATTACTTACATTTTTTTTCTGAATGATGTCAACCGCAGAGTTGGTATAGAAGACCGGAACTCTATCTTGTTTCCCCTTGGGCTGAAAATCGGAGAGAAACTCTTTGTCCAGGACTAGTGTCTTTTAAACAGACGTGTGTTTTATATGTGACCAGTTCATTAAGGACTCTCTCACGGATCGTAAAATCAAATGTGGATTGAATATGGGAAAACAATCCATCCTAGAGGAATCCGGAGTAGATACAGTTTTTAACCAAAATGGTACAAGTAAGTGAGGAAAAGTTAAATTTAATATGAAATAATGAAAAACATTGCCTTTAGAGTATTTGCCACGTGGTTTGAGTGTTTTGTTTTTCAGAACTTGTTTAAAACGAAGAAAATGTTTTGTAAAATTTGTGGTATATGTCAGTTATTATTTTTGCTTTTCTATTGATGTAAAGGTGTTAAATTAACGTCATATATGCAATTATATATACATTTAGACTTGTAAAGTGTTGCATTCTTATAAAACTGAAACCCGCCATTTTGAAAAGCATTCCTGAAAGAAAGGTTTCAAGCAATGGGAAAACGCACTAAGTTTCCAACCAGTACAGCAGATCTTTGAAATCTTTTCCGAAAATAGGCAACTTATTTTAAACATGAAACATGGAATTTCCCTAAAACTAAACAAATATATCGTATAAATATAGAGAAAGAATGAATTGTATGCCTGTTATCGCCCCGGTTTGAACAAGGGACGTTTGGTTGACATAATTTTTGTACAAAAATAGCTAAACCTTTCAGAAACGGTCAACATGCCCCAGCATTGTATAGGCCTACATGTCTAAATTGCTATACCTTTACCCGAATCCTCATATTTTGCTTAAACAACATATGGGTAAACGCTAGAGCCTAATAAAACTAAAAAAAAAAAGATTGTTGGACATTTAAGAACAGAGTTTTGTTCCCAGTGCGACTGTGATGGAACAGTTTCCAATTTACACATGACCCAAGTGAAAAAGATTAACTTTCAGTAATTGTGTCGACTAAAATTATACCATTGATACATTTCATGAAGAAGGAAATAAAATAATGGCGTTTTGACAAATGATTTTACATCATGATTTCAAATATTTATATAGACTTCGGGAAAAAAGTTTTTTTTTGTATGTGTTGAACAATCCGGCATACGCTTATATCTGTTTATACGATAATCATTTATGTGGACTCGCTGAGATTGCAAAACCTATTGCATGGATGTGCAAGTAATTCTGTCCGATTTATTTTTTTCAAAAGCAAGTCGTTCTTGCAAGGAAGTCGATTAATTAAAATCCGACAAATCTGATATAGGCCTAGATATATTAAAATTAATTTATTTGGCAAAAAAAAAAGAGTTAAACCACATGGTACATTGCAATGTGATTTCATAAACGTTTCTTTATTCCGCAGATATTGCATTTTATCAGAAAAACTACTATATTTGGATAACAAGTTCTGTTTTAATTAACTTACAACGTTGTGATCCTAATACAACGGATATTCTCTAGCACAATAATACGGGATTTGGATTAATGTTTAAATAATCATCAGTTTTTATTTGAAATAATAATTAGTTTTAATTTGAAATAATCATCAGTTTAATTTGACTGTATTTTACTGTTTTCCTAAATGTATTTATTTCGTAACCGTGCTGACGATTATTTTTTTTTTAATGAATTCGGCTTGCTGGATATTTTGAAATCAACAAAATATGCCTATATGGCGACAGCCTCAAGACCTGATGAATTTTTTTTTTATTTATGTGGTCGATTATATGTTGTGGTTTCAAATGTTACCAATGCAATAATAAAAAAAATGCACAGTATAGCTCCGTGACAAGTTGATTTATTTTTTTAGAATACCCCGAAAGCTCTCCAAATGCAAGCGTTTTATATTCTGTAGAGTGTCCAGGACGCCATCTTAAATATATATATAATATATTAGACCTATTATGTAAATACATATACGGGTACGCAATATCGGAAGTCACAAGTATATTTTCCCCATTTTGTCCAATGACCCCCCACACACACACACCCACCCCACCCCCCACCCACCCCCTACCATCATAAATAAAACAACCAATAACAATAAGATTTTTAAAAAAAAAACATAAGTAAAAAAAGTAATAAAAAAAATCACCATTAATATCAGCCCTATAAATTTTGCCCATGGACGAAATCGAACCCGTGCCGCACAGCGATGCTGGTTTAGCCATCGCTTGTGCGATTTCCATTATGCAGAGTCACTGTAAGGACCCTTTTGTTATTCAAACTCTTATTTCTAGATTAACTCTCTCGTCTCATTTCAACACCTTGGAAATCTAAATCAAATTTTTTATATTTTTTTCTAGGATTGTCAACTTGCCGTATTAAATATCGCTGACTGCTGCATGCACATTTGACTCAGATATAATAGATATAGTACCCAGCTAACCACTATCAGGTCATAGATACAGGGGATATATAGTACATAATTATGTCCTTTACACTTACATAATGTTAACATTATTGTGTAAATGACTACATTGGCCTCGTTCTAGACAGGTGTTATGTACCATGAACGAAATAAAATTCAGATGTTATCACACGCTGGAGAAATATAGAAGCAAAGATACACATACTAATTAATTTTAATGACAAAACGAAAAACAGTTTAATGTTTAAATATTTAAATAGATCACGCACAAGCCGTTTTGTTTTCAACTGATGCGCACTGTTATCCAATTAAGACTGATATATACGTCAGTTGCTGGTGCAATAAATATATATACATGTATAACTTCTACACTGTTAGTATTTTATTACACAGCTCTCACTTTATGATAGAACTGCATCCATTAGCGTAACAGTACGACAGCGCATTACGGCCACGGTGTGATTTTTTTAGCATTTTATTTCCTAATTAGTACATAGTTACGTCCTGATTAGGAGATAATACGTCCTAATTAGGACATAACAGGTCATAATTAGGAGATACATCAAGTTTTAATCAGGCGGTAATTGAATTCCTAATTATGAGATATTATGTCCTAATTAGGAAATATTAAGTCGTAATTTGGGCTTATTATCTCTTAATTAAGACTTTATTATCTCCTAACTATGATTCAATATATCCCCTAAGTAGGTCTTCTTATTTCCTAATTATGACTTATTATCTCGGAATTATGACTTATTATCTCCGAATTATGACTTATTATCTCCTAAGTAGGACTTATTATCTCATAATTAGGACTAAATTATCTCCTAATTAGGAGATATTACCATTTAATTATTTCCTAATTGCGAGATAAAGACCTGATTTGTGTTCTCACTCAGGCCTCGCCCTAGGGAACAATAGCGAAAAAAACGCTCAGTATCGGAACCCTTGTATTCCATTTTACGTTTCAGGGCTTTCAAATACCAAGAAAATAAAACAAAAAGATAGTTTTGAAGACTTACCTTATACACAACTAATCTATTATGAAGACGATCCAACAACCATATATCCAAAATTGTGAATCAAATTGCTGTCTAAGGATTGATTTAACGGCAAATTGTCTTCAATTTCGTCTTGTCACGTGACCTCTAGCTGGGTATAGCTACATGCTGAAAGGGGGGAGGAATTGCAAGGCAGGTTACCCGGAGCGTTTACTATAAGTAATAAGCGACGGAACCGTGAGCTAACTGGCCCTAATACGCTACCGTACAACATGGAATATGTACAAACAATAAAAGAAATAATAAAAGTCTATTTATGTTTTACGGTGTAAAATTTTATAACTGTAAGTCACGCTTTTTGAACGTCTAATAATATACAGAAAGGCGAGCACGTGCACGTACACACAATCACATGTGGTTTTGTTTTTTCCTCCGCGCTTTCGAAAATAATTATATTTGTCTCGAGGACCAACTAGCAAAGTACATGGTTTTACATTTCTGATGCACATTTCATGTCGTATTATCCGCCTCCGTTGTTACAGTAATTTACTCTTCATAAAACAGGTGAACTTCTAGTCTTCAAAGAAGACTTACAGGTATAAATAATGAATTCAGGCAGAAATTATCATTCATTAGTTAAGATTCGTGCTGATACAGTCACAACAATTTCATGTCAAGCAGTAAATATTCTTCATGCCTCTGGCCATGTTATAAAAAAGCTGTGTTGATCTAGTTGACAAGGGCATATGAATGAATGTCTGATAAAAACGATTCTTTTAGGAACATATGTATTTAGTGATCACTCTTATATATAGTTCTGTGCATAGTGTTAACCGAACACTTAAAGACACAGGTTCGTTTTGTCCGCGTATATAAATTGACATATATTTACAAATAGCATCTCTTTAGCGTATTCTTCAGTAGGCCTATGTATGTGTGTTTTTAAAGCATGTTCTATCAGATGAATATAAGATTTTATTAATAATTGTGGACATTTAAAGGCCACCTAATCACGAAGAGCACACACAACTTAACAATATTAAACACACTATTTATCATTCTATGGCATAACTTTATACTTAAAATATTCAAAACAACGTTTCTCGTTTTTGTAACTTTTCAGCAAAATCCTCCAGATGACCAAATGGCTAATGCATGCATGTTTGGTTTTGAAAGTTGAAACTTACTTTTATGTATTGTAGCTCATAAATCCAGCGACCTCAACGCTCAATTCCAGGTTATTTAATTCACTTATTGATGCCCACTTTTGGTACCACCAAAAGTCATACATTTAACTTTGAATTAAATAAAAATAGGATATCACAACTAACAGTTTTTTCCAAAACAGAAAGTTCAGAAGTTTTCTATTTTGGAAAAATTACAGGAACTCGCCGTTTTTTCTTTTATAAACAATTTGAGTGTTTCTCGCGGTTAGGTATTTAACCGTTGGTTGAACAATACGAACACTCGATTTACTATTATAGTAGACAAACAGAGGGAATATAAGTTTGTGAAGTTTTGTGAATTCCTCTTGTAAATACTTTCTCAAAATATATATATCAAACTATATATCAAACTCGAATTGCTATTGAGGCTGACACTTCCCAATCATGCCGTCCTTAAAAAGTTGTGGCCTTGAATACTTTCATAATTGTGATATAATAAGTGTCTTATTAACGAATTTGACAGTTATTAATAACATCATCGGGGCTATTATAATTTATATATTTACAAGTCCATATTAATTACTATTTAACCCACACAGGTCATTAAAAAAACACGGGAATTGTAACTCTTCATCTGTAATCCACTCATTGTCCCGATCGAAGCTTCAGATATCTAGAATGAGGCTGTGCAGTTTAGGCCCTACGTATAAAAGTAGACGCGACATTAGTATGACAATGGTGAGGCGCCATAGTACACTTTATGAATATCGTCAAATGTCCTCACCACAACATCGTTTTTCTGTTAAACATGTTTATTGACTGACGACACACTGTGTGCTGGTAGTTGCTTTATACTGTAAATGACGCATAAACATGGTTCCAAAAAGATGACAAAAAGGCGGTGTTAAATGTAGCCCTTTCACAGCTTTAAAATAAAATAAAGTATGTTAGCGGTTGTTACATACGTAACAGCGGACCACAACCAAGATCTCTTTATCGCTGCAATGCCATGGTACAATATCGCAATTGTATCAGCGCCATAACCCTACGATACACTATCGCCATAATGGCATGGTGCACTATCGTATTATCGCCATAATACACTGTCGCCATCGTATCATCGTCATAATGACATGGACTAATGATCATGGTCACGACACTGTCGTCATTCTATCATCGCCATAATGCCACGGTGCACTTTCGCCATCGCATCATCGCCATAGTGGCATGGTGCACTATCGTATTATCGCCATAATACACTGTCGCCATCGTATCATCGTCATAATGGCATGGGCTAATGATCATGGTCACAACACTTTCGCCATCGTATCATCGCCATAATAGCATGGTGCACTATCGTCATTGTATCATTGCCATAATGCCACGGTGTACTTTCGCCATCGTATCATCCCCATAATACCATGGTACACTACGCCCTCGTATCATCTTTATAATGCAATGATACACTTTCGTCGTCGTATCATCGCCATAATACCACGGTGCACTATCGCCCTCGTATCATCGACGTACGGTCATGGTACAATACCGTCATTATATCAACACCATAATGCCATGATACACTATCGTCAGCGTATCATCGCCATAATGCCATGGTACACTATTGTCTTCGTATCATAGTCAAAATGTCATGATACACTAAAGTCATTGTATCATTCTCATAATGCCATGATACACCGTGGTGAGAGCATCATCGCCATATAATGTCACGGCACTCTATTGTCATCGTATCATCGTCATAATGCCATGGTACACTATAGACATCGTATCATCCTCATTATGCCATGATACACCATAGTTAGAGCATCATCGCCATATAATGTTACGGTACACTATCGTCATCGTATCGTCTTCATAATGCAATGGTACACTATCGTCATCTTTTCATACCCATACTACCATAGGGCAATATTGTCATCTTATCATTGCCATGCTGCCTCGAAAAACTATCGTCATCGTAACATTGCCATTATGCCATAGTGCTCTATCGTCGTTGTTAATATCATCGTCATAATTCAATGGTGCACTATTGTCGTATCATCGCCATAATGTCATGATACATTTTCTTCGACATATTATCGTCATAGTGGCATGGTACGCTGTCGTAACCGCATCATCATCGGAGTGTCATGATACAATATCGTCATCGTATCATCGCCATAATGCCACGGTTCAATTGTCACCGTAGCATCACCACAATACCATAGTTCTATCGGCATTGTATCATCGCCATAATGGCATCATGCTTGCGTCATAGTGCCATCGTACCAGCATTGGACATCCCCACTATGCCATGATTTCATCGAATGCCAATATACGGTAAAATGGACATTTAACATCGCCATTATTCCATCGCCGCCTGACAGTTGGTGTGAACAATGTGAATGGTAAGGGCACTGGTTGCTGGAGGTTCATTGACGTTAATATGGCTGTCAGCTGGAGTTTCCCTTTGAGTTCACATAAACAGTTTTTATCAGCAAATAATGTTTGCTTTCTGGCAGTATTATCTTTAAATTGTATTTTGCTTTTTTTTCTAGCAAAAAACAGCATCATGAAACATCATGAAACCGATTCAATTTGTAGTCAGAAAAAGATAGATTAAAATATAAAATCGTTAATATCGATACTTTATCTGTACTAGCACCATCCGCTTATAGTGGTAGTTCATTTAAAGTAAACCACAAGATTGATCGTCAATACCTAGAGTTTTGACGAAAGGGAGAATCATTTTATTCCCTATTTAAGAATGATCAATATGCCGCTCAAGTTCGACTTTCCACTCGATCCACACTTTATTAACAGCTTTAAGCTTAGTCTTATTAACATTTTTATCAGCTTCAACCTAGTATAAAGTACACAGTCGGCATACATTAACTTATTTGCATACTGCAATCTGATTGGTTGGTGATTTCTTTAATCTAACTTTTGAAAGAGTGATTGGCTAATTTGCTAAGAATGTTCATCAAATACATATGTCGCTCAAGTCATCACATTAAGCTCATGAATAATTTGTTTACTAAAATTTTATTTATTTTGATAGTGTTTTATCTGTTCCTTACTCTATTTTTTAAAAGAATTATCTCACCATATTGAAATTTGCTGTGAATACTCGTCAGATCAAATTCGACTCAGCATGTTTCGCATTTATATTTGTACTTCGTGTATAAGTTGTTATAGTTTACTAAGAGGTGCTGTCACCCAAGGTCTCACTTGTCCGAATCCCAGTTGTAGTACATCACAACGAAATGAAGTCACCCAAGATCTCATTTATCCCATTGTCACCCGAGATCTTATTTTTCCTCCTACAGTTGCGAAAGTAAAAAAAGAAATACAGTCACCGAAGTTTGCATTTGCCTAAATTAAAACTGTTTAATAATTCTGTAAGAAATGCACAAGTTTACGAAGATTAATTGGTGTTTTACGCCACAATTAAACAATTTACCTATTCCAATCTGAAGAACCCAAGGCCGTACATCAAAAGGAGAAATCATATCAACTGAAAAGGACAGACATAAGTGTTAACAATCTTAAATTTATTTCGCATTTAAATATTTTCATTTAAGTTTTTGGAAAATGAAGAGATATAAAAGTATCTTGTAAAACTGTCTTCAATACTATCTAAATAAAATTTCATTCAGTATTAAATTTCTTAATATTCTAAAAATTAGATTTTGTGATACACAAAGATCTGCTTAAGGTCTTGCTGGACCCCTTAAGCTCAAAGTGGACGAATTAGTTTTTTCTCCTTAAAAGTCTAGTCTTCAAACTTTATGCTGGCGAAAAAATTATATCGAAATTCGTATTAGAAATAGTTTAATTTAAGATTACAATTGACTTTTCCTATGAGTATCTTGTGGCTGTTGAACAGGTGTTAAGGATTAAAGGGATTATCTGGTGATAGGGCTCCACCGCTGTACGAACTGATTAACCGTTACAATGACCCTTAAAACTTTAATTGGCGATTTCAGGCATTTTATTTGTTTGGCACATTCTACATTTTGAAAGCATAATTTATTTCTCGAAAACCGCCCATCGTAAAAACATTAAGTTTGTTGCATTGTAAAGAGCACAGTGTATGCTAAAAAAAAACAGCTTGATAAGTTCGTCCTACATTTTTTAAAATATGCTTTAAAAGATTTGTTCTGCGTTTTTTAAGCTTTATTAAGGTTGTATAGACAAAAACGTGTACTGAATTGTTCGAAGCAAAAATTTAATAAAAAACGAGGCACCGTTGTTTACTTTAAGGTCTATTGTATTACTAAGCTAATTTATTTGGTGATATAATATTGGACTCTGAGAAATAGGTCTCGAAAAATGCAGTGTATTTTTCTCTTTCAATGTGTTATCAATATGTAACAAATTTAAAAAAAAAAGCTTTTAAAAAATATATAGATACATATGCTTCTGATTGATATTCATTGTCATAACAAGCTTTGAAAAAATATTTGACTCAAAATCGAACCTGATGACAACATCGCCAGTAACGTGCATGGCGACTTTGTAGAAACGCCGCCTAACAGTTGCATAGTACACACAGTGAACTAGTATAGTATATGTTTGATGTTATATATTTATGTGGCCAATACGACATCGCGTTAGGACCTCACGGTCCTTTCAAGACATCCCATTGGAATACGAATTTCATGCAATGGTTGGATGAAACTCGTGAAGTTTATTTGTGACTCCACTGTCCCATTGTGCCTGCAAAAGCTTAAATAAATTATATATTTTCTGATATTTCGCTTAAGAGCTTTGTTAGGCTACATGTTGGATTGAGAAATGGGCTTGTTGAGGGCTACATCCCCCCCCCTGTCTACAACTAAACAAAAACAGAATATCAAACTTTCAGTTAATGGCAAAAACAGAAACTTAATAACTTTTTCTACCTGGAAAAATACAGGAATTGGCCGTTTTTCATTAATAAGCAATCTTACACATTCTCGCGGTTAATGGGTCTTTAGCCTTAAAGCTATCAAAAGCTAAGACACGGCAGCGAATCGCTGCAGATTACGGTCTTCTTTAGATGATTTTTTGAAATCGGGTCTATGACCAGTGAGATAGACTTAGCTTGAGTAGAAAAGATGGAAAAAGATGAAGTGAGACGAAGAAAGGCCAGACGCTGCAACCATACTAGCTGCGATGCCACCGTTTCTTCAGTTTGAACAATCGGAGTACTGATCGAATTTGGTAGTGATCGTATTTATCTCACTCTTATCTTACCAAATGTGTGTTGTAAAACAAGTGGACACGTTTCCTACTTTTTTTTTTATCCCGACGATCAGTACAAGTTTTGGTCTACAAAACAGCCAAGACAGAGAAGATGGAAATGACATAGGTGCAATGCAATCTGATTTAAGTCATGTCTATATTAGCTCCCCGGTATTGTATTGTCGCAATGTAGATCTGACAACATACTATAGCAAACAGTGTTCAA
>JAVFBY010134337.1:0-11682 GCA_034781015.1 Tonicella lineata
TCTTTGAAAGAGCTCATGAAACCAGAAATTTGCCAGGTGTAATAGTTTGTTTTGTTGTTGTTGCAACTTGCAGTCTTTGATAGCCACGCTGTTCAACACAAATGTCTTTGGCAGTCTGGAGTGCTTTCCGACTAATTACAACATTGGAAAAGTTGCTTTATATATTTTACGTAACGAAATGTCATTTTAGTGAAGAATTGTGTGCTTATAATCAGTAAGCGTACATCACGTCTACCGGTTAGTGTGCCTTTAAGGGTGGTTTCCTTCACCCATTTAGATTTTGAAGGAATAGTTTGATCTTTTGTAATTTAGTTATGTTTGTTCATCTAAGTTCATTTCTCCAGTTACACTATAAACAAACATCTTTGAATCTCAGAATGTGGAACTCTTAATTGGTAACCATTACACAATAACCACCTAGGTTTCATTAATATTCATAAGGTAAAGAACCAGTCAGTCATGTAAGGTAAGCATGTGATATTTATAAAATTCAAGCATCAATTTCTGTTAGCACAGTGGAAGAGCATTGGACAGTCAATCCTGTCGCTGTGAGTTCAATTCTCACTATTTCTTCCTTTTTTAAAATTAATTCTGAAGTTAAATTTTGTTTAAGTAGGACTTAGGGTTTGGGTTAATATAGGTATATTTTGTTTACGGAGGGTAAAGTTTTAGTTGTATTTTTTTTTAAGTGAGACATCTGGCTGACATTTTCAAGCTATGCATGAAGTCTAGGTGGTTATTATTTAATGTTACCCTCTAAAGTCAGCAAATAAGTCATCCTCAATTTTCAGAGTTATCCCCCTTTTTTATTTTTGTCTTGCTGTTTTAAAAGTACATTGTCACCCAAAAATTAGTTAGGATTATTTTTGCGTTAATTGCAGAATCACACGAGACATAAGTCACAATTTTTTCAAGTTAGAAACTTTTTGTTAATTCCACATCCAATTTTGTAGGCTAACTTTTCAGTAAGTTATAATTTTGAAGTAACTAAATACATTACATTTAAATAGGATAATCTGGCCCCAAAAATTGTCTGGGTGACACATTCTGATACAGACGTGTGAATGTGTGTGGAAATGGCACGGCCATGCCACTTTACAATTTGAATACTTATAGTTACTAGTCGTGGTCACATCGCAAACGTTATTCCCCTCAGGGGTTCGTCAGTATGTTTTGGATAGTAAACATATTGACAACTCAAATAGGAACAGTAAGTTTTCAACATGCAGAGCATTCATATAGCATTTTACATTTCTGTTGTGTTGTGTTTATTAACTCTCGCACACACTTGTGTGTGAGCTTCCTCATGTCCCAGTTCTGTATCAGCTTTGGAACATCAGGAAGCAAACTTGTTTGGGTTTTCTTGGGTTTCATAGGTGAAAAAACCCTGAGCACAGCGTTAAACCCCAATCAATCAGTCAATCAAAAGCATTATAGAAGCATTTTTACATGCTCTCTTGTCCTTGTACACTTTGCCATTGGGTTTGAAAAAATTACAAGATTTCTCTGTTCTTATACAAGCTAAGTAATAAATGAATATTTTATTATTTAAACAGTTTGTTCTAATTTGTTTTAGAAAGTAACTTTATTAGAAAAATTGTGGCAATCAAAATTTGTTGATTTAACCTAATTTTTGCACCATATTTTCTTCATCAATAGATCCTGTTCACCTAATTTAGCTCTAGTGACAAGTACTATGTAAAACAAACACCAACCAATCACTTGTTAGTTCTTCCAAGATTGTGGAAAATCCCTACATGGTCACACCCATACTAGATACCACTTTGGAAATCAAACCTTAACCACTTTGGAAATCAAGCAATATTGTAAAAATCTAACACACAATAACATTATTTAACAGATTTTTTAAAACAGCATATTTTATTGTCTCTTAATTTATAAATGCTGTTTGCCAGATATATGCAGGACTTAGGTATGAATTTGAATCATTAACTCTTTGTTCGCTAATTTTTTTGACAAAGATTAAACATGAATTTTAAAACATTCATGCAGCGGGATAAAAACCCCAAAGCAAGGGCTTTTTGGACCAAAAAATATATAACAATTATTATAATACTTAGCATGGAATAAAGATCTACAGTTACTAATAATACATTTTAAGAAAGAACATATGTACAATCTAAAAACTGAGCACAGAGCACTTTATAAAAACAACCTTAAAGAATATCTTAATAAAAGTAATTTGCAGTTTACTTAAAATGTTCAATTGTGAATTGCATTACTTTTTAAAAGATGTATTTAGAAAGAGGCTATTCTGCAGAATTTAGGCCAAAAATCAACTTAACAAATTTAACCTGGTTTTCTATATGTTTCTAGTATGGCCCAAAATATAACTTTCAAAAAGTATAAACATCAAGAACGTGCCATATTAATTGGGAAAATAATAATAAAGCTTGTGAAATCTGTAATGCGACTCATTTTAATGACTTTATTTTTATTTAACTTTGGTATTTCGCACATTCTTGAGGTTGATATTTTCTGAAAGCTTTTACTTGGGTCCATACTATAAAAATATAGAAAACCAGGTATAATTCGTTTCACTTGATTTTTGGCCTAAATTCTGTGGTAAACTGCAATGATTAAAACTGTTTTTCCTGTTCCACTTGAAAAAGAAAGTAATCTGCCAGTAAAGCACACAACTCAAACTGGTGTGGCCTTACTTAACATTCTGTTCTTTTAGAACTACTAGCCCAAGGGAGTGGAACAAATTTACATACTCACTTAACTCATTTTTCTAGTATGGCCCAAAATATAAACTTTCAGAAAATATCAACCTCGAGAAAGTGCGATGTAAAGTGCAAAAACAATCATAAAGTTTCTAAAATCTATAATGCTACCCGCATTATAGATTTAACTGACTCTATTTTTATTTTAATACGGTATATCGCACATTTTCGAGGTTGACATTTTCCAAAAACTTATACTTTGTGCCATACTAAAAAAATATAGAAAACCCGGTTCAATTCATTTCAGTCAATGTTTGACCTAAATTCTGCGGTATAGCCTCTTTAATGTAAAGCCCAATTAGCTGGCAAACTGGTATTTAGTATGTGCCTCTTTCTATGTTTGTATTTATTTTAAAAAAAAATGATGTAATTTTATATAAATACATTATGATCTGTGCTTGTGTAGTCCTACTTATCAATGTTCTGCTCGTAGAGCATTGTGTTAAAGTACTTAAAATGATTACTACACTTAAATTAAAGAGTTGTTCAACATTAATATTGGTTTTTGGAAATTATTTATAGTTTGTTAAATTGTGTTTTTTAAGTCCTCATAAAACAAGCGTTTGAGGTGTTTCAGAATGTGGAGAAGACATTGTATATGGTGGGATGATGATCCAACAAATACAGTGTAGTTTAACCAAAATATGTTTCAGCTAGCTGGTTTCGGAAATGCTTTCCCTGTTCCCGATCATCTCCACCATACACAATGTCTTCTGCTCCAGGATCCTCCACATCCCCTTCATCGTCTATGTCCTTGTACATTACAGCTATATTGTGTAACATAGCTGCGACACAAATTACCTTACAGGCCTTTTCTGGCGACAGTCTAAGCTTATTTAAACATGCAAATTTTCGTTTCAACACCCCAAACGTTTGTTCTATGAGGACTCTAGTTTTCACTAAACTGGAATTAAACTTGGCCTGTGCCCGCCCATCTGGTTGTTGGTAAGGCACCATCAAAAAATTCCTGCATGGGTAGCCGCTGTCTCCCAACAAAACCCCATTGTGTTTGCCTGAAACAAAAATAAATGGATTTATTGATTGATATTTCATTAAAAGAGACAAAAGTTAGCAACAAAATTTATGTCGGTTGTGAAAACACATGAACACTCTCGCTGTTCAAAATTTGTTGCATCATTATTTGGAAATAGTTAATTAAAGGGCCAATCATTATTAGAAATGGTCCTGTTTTTAAGAACTTATTAAATCAAGCTGATTAACATTATTGAATATTCAATCAATATTTACCTGCTTGGAGGTCTCTGCCTAACGCACTCTCTCTTAAAATTCGTGAGTCATGTACCGATCCTGGCCACTTGGCTACCACATTGATTATCCGCATCCACGGGTCACACACCATCTGAAGCAAAATTTAAAAAAGAAATGTCTGTATACGAAATTCAACATAAAGTCGCATCTATATTATAGCTCCCCGGTATTGTATTGTCGCAATGTCAATCTGAGGACATACTGTAGCAAACAGTGTTCAATGACGCTACTGGTGTGGGGTTCAGGAAAGGTCACCGTTTAAATGAAAATGTCCAATGAAAAAACAAAGCAGGAAGCTGTCGTAAACATATATGCTTTTAAGTCCGAGGTGAATCCCCAACTCACATACCATGAATTGGTCAGCGACACTCTGATTGGTCGACCAATCTACATAATTTGGTAGGGTGCATGTATGTAGATCTACATCGCGACAATATAATACAGAGGAGCTAATGTAGATCTTATTAAAATCAAATTGGGTGAAACTAGTACGGTATGTAACTCACCGTTATCACAGATAATTTATAAAATATTCCAGGGTGTTTACGGCTTCATTTCATTGGGCCGAAGTGACGAGTAAAACAACTAGAGATTACTTGGCAATCTTTCCACAGACATTTGAAATTATGGGTTAATTAAATAATTTGTATAATCATATGATGTATAATAATATATTATATGCATCAGCTGATTATAAGGATTATTTTTTCGTTAGCCCATAATCCATAATTTCAAGTGCCTTTGAATCTGTCCACATACCTGACAGTTTATGGCGTGAACCCCTTTCCTGTTCACGTAATCCATCTCGTTGAAATGAGGGGCCTGGATTGGGATTTGTGTCCCATCAATTAGGCCAATCACATTAGGGAATCCTAAAATAAAATAAAAAATCCGTTTCAAATGTTACACTTAATAATAAGTCATTTATTTATTCTGTTGGAGAACATTATTTTTTCACAATTTAAATTGCGCTACATAATGAAGCTTTAAACAGCGATGACAGATACGGAATTTACATCAGGAGTTATGTCACATTACTTGTCTAGCTGCAGAGGGCGACACCGGTCAAGTAAACAAACATGGCTCCTTTGAAAGCCAATGCAGTGTCGAAATGGAAAAAGGCTTTTGTTCATTTAAATAGATTGTCTTACCTGCTGTAGAATAAAACTCCTGTTTTATTGCTGGCATGTTCTGAGGTGATGGGAAGGTGACAAACTGTTTAAATGAGGTCAGGAGGGAGTCTATAACACTCCACACAACACGACAAACTGTTGAAGGTGAAACTTTCGGCATTGCGTCGCCGACCATTGAATAAAACGACCCAGTGGCCAAAAATCTTAAACATATCAATACTTGAAATATTGGGGTAAGTGGAATATTTCTGAGCGTTGGTCTCCTTAAATTCTCAATTTGGCCAGAAATAAATAAAATTCCATCCCTCCTGAACCTGTATCTCTTAAATAGCTGCTGCTCTGATAACTCTTCCAGTGGATTTCCCCGGTCAACTAATCTTCTTTCAACACGTTCTTTCATTTCCCTTTTTTTACCCAAAACACTGCCATAAATAATGTCCGCCATTTTGTTTTAGACTAAGCAAAAAGATTTGTGCTTAAGTCACCTAGGAGGTGACTTAAAGTTAAGCAAGTTTTTTGGCTAAGCAAAGTTTTGAGGAATCGACTTAAGCCATTTTTAGTCTAGCTAAGCAAATTTTCTGTACTTAAGCACAAATTTTGGCTAAGTAAAGTTTTGAGGAACCGGCCCCAGATGTTTATAAAATAAAAATAAACGAAATAAAAACAACGAAATTTTTTTTTTCTCATTTATTTTTTTATTTATTATTTTACATTTTTTTTTTCTCATTTTCTGTTGATTATTTAATTAATTCCATAAGCTATAATAATACCACTATTCTATGCGCAGTGGTTTATCTAAAATATCAAATAAGCTACGGCAGTGGTGAATGTGATTACAAGGAAGATTCATCATACATCATCAGACAAACGACAAGCAAGAGTAAGCTCCCTTGGTTATATGATGTCCAGCTTTAAAAGGGGCTTTTCTCTGTTTGCTTCAATCCAGTTGTTTTCGGGCATCTGTGTCCAGCTTAGATTTCATATTGATAGCCCCGTGAATGAAGCTCTATAACCTCATTCTCTGCATTTCCGGTTAAGGTTTTTGTTATTTCGGATGCATGGGAACGGGGTTTTATAAATATAACATGGTGGCCATATGTAAAGAGAAAAACCAGACCATCAAAAACACTTACATACCACATACATTTGGCGAAATTACAAAAATCACTTCATGTGACCGTTAAACAGGTTGGGATAATCAAAATTTACACATTTGTGATTTGCGTGAATTTTATTAGCTAATTTATTGTGGTTTAACAGCATAACGTTTTTGTTCATTACGTATCCATTTAAAAAGTCGGCCGTAATACAATATAACGATGCGTTTTCAGTACGCCTCTGATTTATGGAATGGGCGTTTTGACTTATTTTAGAAGCGTAATTTACGCAG
Source organism: Tonicella lineata (assembly GCA_034781015.1). Lineage (NCBI taxonomy): Eukaryota > Metazoa > Mollusca > Polyplacophora > Chitonida > Mopaliidae > Tonicella > Tonicella lineata. Next base: position 6,540 of record JAVFBY010134337.1, read on the forward strand.
ATACGGCCCTTACATGTATCTGGAGCACTGAGTGTGCATCCATTTTCTTTATTGTGCACCCGCTTTATATATTTTAAAGGTGTTCTGTGTGCACCCAAGTTTTTTGTTTTAATTAGACCCCTGCATACGGTCATTACATGTACATTATTTTCAAAATTTTTACCCCGGACATAGGATTTCTTGTGAACTAGGGTTAAGCAGGAGTTGATAAAAAGCCACTTTCTAATGAGCCTCAACCCCAAAAGTTTCATGTTTTTTCTTCAATATTATTACGGCAGTGTTAAACACCAAGCAATCTGAGACAAACAAACTACATGTATTTGTACTTGACCTCTACCAGGTAACCTTTCTTTACTCAGGACAGTTTCTTAACCAGAAACTACCTGTTCTACCTCCGTTTCCATGGTGATTGGGTCTGGTATTATTTAGTATCAGACTGATGTGCCAGAAGACCATTTGACCTTTAAACCAATGATTCTACACCTATGCCTTAACAACTGTTGATAGTTTAGAGTTGTTTAGACAACACCAGTGTTACAGGATGTTGTTGATGTACATACACCCTGTAAACAACAAGACAGGGATTGGCCATTATACATATATGCTAACAAGACAGAGTTGCCAGAGTTGATGCCACTTAGATTTTGTTAATAAAAGTTAAAAATTATTATACAAAAAATAGAATTTAAATTAAAAAAACTGAAAATAGAAAGGAATTGAAAATCAAATCAAAATGGAAAAAAAAAAATACCAAAAGTTAAGGGATAATAAAAAATGTCATGACCAAGAACTGCCAAATGTAAAAACAAAAATATGTGCCTTTTGTATGGTGGCCAGTCTCTTAAAGCAGAGAAATGCCTTTTAGAGTTACCTCCCATTATTGTTGCACTATATTTACTGGGAGGATGAAATGTTAACCTATTTTGCAAGCCGAAGAATAACATGCACAAATTTGCAAAATTACATGTATGTTTTTGACTTAATAAAACGGGTGCTTGATGGGAGCTTTCTGGTCCTCTCAGAGTTAAGGGGCATCAGTAAGTTGATTTCTTGTGGTCCTCTCTTTCGTCCTGTCCTGTCTTTGTTGTTACCAGTGACCGGGTTACCCCAGTGGTTTACTCCACCAGTTGGGCAGTAGTGAAGAGAAAAGTTAATTAAACTTTGAGGAAACAAAGGGTCGTCAATTTCAACCAGACTTCAGTATAAGTAGTGATGAGAGTGGTGCCGAAATACAGTTGCTTTTAATAATAACATTATAGTAAAAGGGAGCAGAAAAAAAAAAAAAAAAAAACAACAACAAATTTTTGGACGTGCATATCCAACTGTTTTGACACTTTTATCTGCCAAACTGTTATCTGCATACATACAACATCGTATTTCAGTAATTTGTTTTAAATAAACATGTAAGATTATAAAAAATACATAAACTACACTGTAACAGAGTGTTTATTTGAAACAGTTAACCCCACCGGGCCACCACTAAGGTCTTCTATCCTGGCTGTACAACAACAAGCGGCCACTGCCTTTGTTATTTAATTTTAATTAAGAAGTTTGCCGACCATTATGAAATGTCTTTACTCATATTAACAATTCCTGGCCAGACCTAGACAAAGAGAGTGACACAATCTGGCTACACTTTGTCATTTTTATATTACAGGGGTCAAAATATAAGTTGCCTTTCTACATTTTGAGATAAACAAGTAAAAAAAATAAATCAACTTGTCACTTGGCACATTAAGAAAATTACATCCATCGAATGTTATACGTGTATGATAAGTAGGTAATGCCAAGTGTCAAGTAAAGACAATAGCCACTTGTCACCTGCAACAAGTTATTTCGGGCAACATTACAACCCTATTGTACAGAAAATTGTACAAGCATGCCTGAACCCTATATAGTAGAGAAGAAAACAAAACTATCTCCATATAATGTACAGAGAGAAAATGAAGTTGTTTGCAACTTCAAAAAAGTGTAAAACAGGAATCATTAAACCGCACAAACCAAACTGTTGTTACAATAGTCAATCATGAGTATTCAATGACATGTTCCTTAAAACTTTCTCAACAACACAAAATATTGCTTAAGGGATGCTACCAATCGGATACAGTGTACCGGTTCTAAATTGTTCTCTTGTTAGTTTATATGTAAACAAAAATGTTCACTTTTTCACACCTCTCCTCCTCTTTTGTACATATACATGTACGTACAAATCCATCTGTAGGTGTAAACATTTAGCAATTTATCTATTTCTTCATTGTCTACTTTGCTGTTACAGAACATATGTTAATGTACTTATTTGACTGGGTGGGTAACACCCACTCACAACTGTTACACTCTTGACGCAAAGGGTTATCTATCTGAGACCATAGTTAATTGAGACAAGGTTCTGCTTTTTTCAGATCCTTGATTTCCAGGTTTTCTCCACTCTCAAAGTGTATAATTAAAGATAAAGTAATGAATAGTGTACTAGTTCCATGTACTTGTACATACTGTACAGATTATCTAATTACTGTTTTTAATTCTTAGCCAAATATTACTTTTATTGACAACGATTAAGAAATCTGGAGGGATGTTAAAACTGATTGCACCTTGTCTCCATGGGCCACAGCCAGGTGCCCCCTGAGTATAATAACTTTAGTAATGTATTTACAAGATGGTTAACTCTGTATTGTAATGATGTACGTTTTAGATTATACACTGGTCCAAACTGGAATAGCTTGCATATGTTAAGACTGATTATTCTGGCTGTCTATTGGAAAAAAGACTGCTTTGTACGTTATGGGGTCAATTGGTGGTCGAGAGTAAGAAGTCAGATTATGTATATTGTTCAACCTACATGTATCTTGTCCGGACCATAGCTCAGTTACTACATGTTTGTAGCATTCCACTTTGACACTTTATACACACAACATTCTTCTTTATATGCAGATGTGCAACGTAAAACTTTTTTCGTAAATTTATGCAAATTTGTACCTATTAAAATTATGCAAATAAGCTGACTGCCGTCCAACATACAGTACACCAAATAAATAACCTAATGAAAACAGAACACTGTGTCCACACCGTGTTGACACTGTGTCTGCTACAATGAAAAGTATTTTTTATTTAAAATCCTTATTTTTCAGGATATTTCTATAAAATTTACATACATTTTCTATGAGATATGTTCTAAATTTTTACATATTTTTTTTGTTTTAAAAGGAGGATAAAATATAATAAAATGCAGAACACTTAACAGCTGACGGTGTCAACACCATGTTGGCCCTGTCTTTAGGTTATTTGTTTGGTGTACTGTAAGAGTCTTTCATACAAGAGTCTTATTGTCCTGAAATGAGACAATTACCATAATTCTCCAAATTATTTTCACACTAAGCCATGATTTCATGTTCAAAATTTTCTTAAAATGTATTAATAAATAATACCCACCTATGGTTTTCACTTTGTCTGTGGTCGGACATGACATTAGAGAGGTCTTGTGGACTTCCCCCATAAGTGGCCATGTTAGTGCCAGATAATTCAGACACAGGAATACCCTACATAACAAACAACAAAGTTTATAGAAAAATGTAAAACTAAAATTCAAACAGTGATTAATTAGGCCTACACAGATACAGTAGGTTACAGAGGCCCATTGGCCATCTAGTACATTTATTGTACAATTTGTTAAGTTTGACATCTATTTTTCTTTAAAGTTTCATTAAAATTTTCAGCAAAACTGATTCAATTTTTTAAAGATTACATGTTGTTTTTTTTTAATTAAATTAACCATTTATTTTGTTTCACTTTGTGGTTTAAGTTAATATTTTATAAGTATATAATTATTTCCTCACAATTTTACCATTTATCACGTTTTCTAGTTGTTATTTTCGAAAATCACTTGGATTTTTTCGCATTTTTTTTTAAATTTCCGAAAATGTTTCAGAAAATCATGAAACAGTTACTGACATTCTTTTTAAGAACCTATCAAAAAAAGGCATGCGATGGGCGTGGCATAGCCGTACAAAGACTCTTTGAGTTTACTACAGTTGATTTGATAGACCGTTATCCTTGTCTACAAGGCTCACTATATAAAGCCTTGCTTGCTTGCTTAAGTAGGCAAGTTTAATTGTCCAAATATTCTATTGCTTTTTAGGTGACATTTAGAAGGCTAGAATATTTAAGGCTTATATTGATAAAAATGAAAATGCTGTTTTCAATGTAAGGTACGGTAGCCTATTAATTGACTTAGTTTATTAAGGCCCCACCTATATATGCTGAAACGAGGCACTAGTACTGAAACGTGGCACTTATAATAAAAAGAAGTTTGTTATCCATATATTATATTCTAAATAATACTATAAGCTTATTGATTGAACTTATTTTAATATACATTTCTGCGATTAAACGGTTAAAGAAATAATACAGACCGATATCAATATATATTTTTTTTACCTCCACCGGGGATCAAACCGAGACCTTTGTCTTACAGGGCCAACACTCTACTGAATGAGCTATAGAGGGTGTCGATAGAGCGATCTCAAAGTTCACCCAAGTAAAAGCTGTATTTCTTTCTCTACATATAGGCCTATTAATATTGTATGTATTCGCATCTAGCACTAGTTTATATTTACAGGATCCAGCTTTATTAAGACAATTAAACTTGTATAATTTTATTAACATTCATGCTATGCTATCAGTACTTAAAGTAGACAAGTCTAGGACCAGCTAGGACTAGGCCTATCCGCGAGCTAGTCCGACTGACTCAGACACTTGATTTTTCATAAATTTCGATATGTCTGTCGCCGTGTCGGCTGAAAAATCAAGCCCCGAATGACAAACGATTTTTCCCATTTATTATTCTTAATAATACTTATGTTATTTCAAGATAGTTATATAATACTATTTTGAAATAACATAAATATGTAAGAATAATAAATGGGAAAATTGTTATATAATACTATTATGAAAAAGCATAATTATGTAAGAATGATGAATGGAAAGAACTGGTGTTTGTCATTCAGGGGCAACCGTGAGCTAGCCTACATGATACTCAGAGGGAGGAGTTAATGTCAGACCTAACTAAATTGAATAGCTCAATGGCTGCTTTATCTGAAGAAGAGCTCTTTAAATTAATGATGGACCCCCCACCTCAGTTATGTCATTT
>JAVFBY010134448.1:0-16740 GCA_034781015.1 Tonicella lineata
CCCCCCCACCGACTTAAGAAACATTTATACAAGTTTCTTCAAAGTTTTCCTTTTAAAGTTATGGCCCGGACAAGGTGATTGCGGACAGACAGACACACAGACATTGCCATAACATAATACTTCCACTTTCCTTGAAAGCGGGCGTATAACAACGATGTTTGGATCAGCTTATTTAAAAACAAGGGTTTCCATATATATAGACTGATTATCTCCCTTGATTGCACACAACCCTTTTCTGACCATCTTTTTAAAATAAATAAAATAAAAACAAGATTCACTCTGGAGGCGACCATCTTTACTCTTGACATAAGTTTAGTAAACATAAAAGTTATTTTGTAGCAACAGTAGAACTTGGGGCAGCAGCTACCCTCTTTCGCGGCTTGGCGACTGTCCCTTCACGGAAACCATTTCTGAAACCAAGCAAAAAAATATTTATCAATACAAGGCCACCTAGATCAATTTTTTGTGATGACAAATTTGAGACAAAAATAAACAGAACCGCTTTAAATAAGTTGCTAATTTTTACTTTGCAAAAACACGTTGCTTTTAAAAACCAAAACCACCTTAATGGATAAAGTTATCTCCCTTGGCAACATTTAGCATTTTTTTCTCTAGATATTTTTTTCACTAAGATATTTTCAAGATTAGACTGCCATTTTGAAATTTCATGGATATGCTCACATTAAAGTTACACATACCAATTTCATATTTTTTGTCTGTAAGCGATAAGGAGCTACAACGGTGGACCAGTCTGTGACCCAGCACACTGTTTGATGCTATTTACTTAACAGTTAATCAGTCCCCTTAAAGGCCCACTTACCGCTAAATGGGCTAAAATTATTTATAAAAAGAAAAACGGCGAGTTTCTGTATTTTTCCAAGATAGAAAAAGTCAAACTAATGTTTTGATTTCCGTTTTTTTCCTTTAAAATCCAATTTAAAGTTTGTATTTAGTATGGTGCCATAGTAAATAAAGACGCACCACAACATGTGTGCCTCAACTACGATAACTGGGAACTACTAGTTTATGTTAAGGCTGTTAGATACAAATGTCTTTGGCCGTCTAAGAGCGCTGAATTGACTTATTACAACAAGGGGACAACGTTTCAATTTATATTTTCAGTAACGAAATGTCATTTTGGTGACAAATAGTGTGCTTATATTGTTTTAAGCTTCCATTTTTGATTTTGACTAAATTTATATTTGACACTCGGTCTGACTGAGGTGGAAAAAATATATTTTTCTTTTATTTTTTCTGGCTTTAGTAGATCATTTTGAATTTTCTTTTTGCTAAAATTTGGCAAACTTTTGGCTATTTGAAGGCTGCTTTTATGAGCCTTAGATGAAGGTAATCACCCAGTTGGCCAAACCTCAGCAAATAATTAGCAACTTAATCACATATCAGCATTGGGGGTCTCAATGAAAGGAGCGTTCCATTACCCTGGCAGTTCCCAACCTTTACAAATTTGGAACATAAAATGTATTTCCCATCGACAAGAAAAACTGGAGCTTAATACTAGAGAAATTAGGGGAATGAACAGTTTTGTCATATTCTTTGTGTTGGACTGTTGGTACCTAAAGTGTGTGTACAGCTTCGGTACAATTGCATATAATAGACAAAACAGTGGGATAGCTCTTCAGGTTTGTTTTTTTTAAATACAATAATATTTCTTTAGGTTTAACATTATTATTTTTTTTCAAAGGCTTCAACCACAACCGTGTCAATTTTATATGTAATTTAAAAATCAGTTCCCGGGATGACCGAAGGGGAACGGGAAAAGTTGTTTCTGATAATTACTGATATGCCCCATGCCGGCATATATGGATGATGTTAATCTTAAAGGATTAAATACCCATACCATGATCTGCATTGGAAGGGGATATCATTATTGGATGTCGATGGTTATATTTTAATACAGAGCTTTAGAGTTATGACGTAACTACATCAGAGTAACGTCTCTTTGCAAAATGACCTCACTTTTCAACACAAAGGGAGGCAAATTCGCAATAAGTAACATGGGCAATATAAATAATATTGCAGATTATGAAATAATTGATAACAGAGTCGGATCAAATGTGTTTTAAACTTATCTCTTTGTAGAAATATTATTTTTTGCAAAAGTTAGCATTTTACAACTATATTCCCATGTAAACCGACAACCTGTATTGTTAAAGTACAGGTAGTTTGCCCCACTTTGCTGTAAAGTCACAACAAAGGGACGTCACTCTGATGTCAACGTCATAACTTGAAAGTCCAGATTGAAGTAGCTACAATATGGGCCTTATTGTTTGGTGATAAATACAGTAGCCAGAGGGTTAGAGCATCATCTCACCTGAATTTCCTGAAGACGACCTTTAGGTGCCTCATTCTACCTGTCCCAGTTGTCTTCCTCCTCTTGGCCTTAATACTCCAGTTGTCTAAAAACAATATTTACAGGGCAATTGTACAACAAATCTCAGCACGTTAAATTGTTTGTTTGTTTGTTTGATTGGTGTTTAACGTCGTACTCAGGGGTATTTCGCCTATATGACGACGGATTATTATCCACTTGTAAGACAATCCTACTCGATAAGGTGGAAAACCGGGAAGGAAACCACGGAAAAACCGCCCCCACTATAGCCGAAGTCACCTATGTGACTCCCTCTGTACCTAAGCAAGTCCACTGGGGGGATCGAACTCGTGCGGCACACCGAAGGAGGAATGGTAGTCACGCCAGTCAGACGCTCTAACCACCAACCACGGCGCGGGCCCCCAACGGCTTCGTCATGCTTAACGAAAACGACCAGTCGAATGCGCCTATTAATATTTGATCAACATCAAAGACAGGACAAGGCGAAAAAACAGGATACAAACAAAAAATAATCTTTATGATTCTTCTTAGCTCCCCCCAAACGTCATTAATAATTCTCGTTAGCTTACCTGTTCGGTTATAAGTACTGATAGGTTACGGTATTTCTTATTGATTTTCAGCCCTAGGGTCATGAAGCGCAGTAGGTACACCCCCAGAGCCATACACCAGGCACACAGTTCCCAGTTACACAAAGAATCCAGGAATTTATCGGTGTCTTTTAACAACTGAGAATGAAAAATACAGAATTATATTATTACATTTAATTGATGACAGTGGTTTTAAAAGCAGAACAGGTTGGTCAGTTTAATGCCTAACATTTGCCAGTGTTTAATACAATCTCTGAATCTATTGATAGCTGTAGCTGTTAGTCCATTTCTTATATTTTTGTTTGCTTGTTTGTTTGATTGGTACTCAATGGTGTTTCACTTATATGACGTGGAATTCTCCACTTCTTACTCTGCACTGCCTGATATACTAATGTAGTAAAAGGCACCCCTATAACAGATGAAGTCAGGCTTGTGTGACTTCCCTCATATACTGGAGTAGATCAACTGGGGTGCTTGAACCCGTGCAGCACATCAAAGGAGGATCATGTAGCAGTCAAATGCTATAACCACTGAGCCACAGTGCGGACACTTTACTATTTACTATTTGTAAAACAGTACGTTTAAAACAAGGTATACGGGTATATGTGTGTGTGCTTGTTTGATGCTTTACACAGTTTCACTCATATGATGGCAAGCTACATAATTTTAAAAGAGGGGAAAAGGTAAATAACAAGTGGGTTTTTTCTGAAACTTTAGATAACACTTGACAATATTATACATATAAATTTATCCTAGTTGTCCAAGGACAGAAATGCAGTAGATTACAAAACATAGTATAACAGGCTTTTGGCACCCAAGTTTGACCAATCATAGAGCCGCTGGCAACTTTCGGAAAGTTCCTGCCTGCTCATTCCCATGAGACTCCCCTGGCAAACAAGCTTAAGCATGCAGGTATCTGTGTTTTTGCTTTTTTAATTGAATATCTTCATTGGTCTAAAAGAATAAAAATTATTTACAGTCTGTTTAGAGTTACATCAATTTGACATAATATTCAAAAACTATCAAGCTTGATATACAATTAATATATAGAGCATGAATTTCTAGGATAAAATCAAAGCGTCTTTTGTTGGAGTTCAAATTAGTACACATATACATGTAAACTAATTGTATTTTTTAAAAAACCAACAAAAAATTTAAAGATAATGAGAATATCACATAAAACTATAATGGCGACCATATTGTTGCCATGAATTTGATGGAATGTAAAGCATTTGCCGTCTTGAAATGGAAAAAACAAGTTTTTAATTTAATTGTAAAATTTGTTTCAAGGTTATTGCGTTCACAATACGTAAGGGTTAGAACATGGGCTCGAGGTGTTTCAGACTGGGCAGAGACCGCTTGGACGAGGTGATATGACATACCGGGGGCGTAATCCGAGGTATAACGCCTCTACCCAGTCTGAACACACAGAGAGCGAGGGTTCTAACCCACTTACATACTGACCCAGTTGTTCGCCACGAGTGCTTCTTTTCGCGTAATACCCGATTTAGATAATATGCAAAGCTTGAAAGCACACATTAATTCTATTATTAAACTGGACCAGCACGGACAGTGTGGTGAAATTGATTTTGTATAGTACATATTACACAGTCCATACCCTATACAATTTTTATCAGGTGTAGTTTTTAGGTATGGTCAATACGGCTTTTTTTTTCAATGTAGAGTGTAGAAAGTGTTAGGGCTGTCACTTAAGACATCTGCTTTGCTGAATAGTTTATAATCGAGTTTTGTACCTGTTATAATGTGAAGAATTTGTGTTAAAAATAATGATGCCGAGATTGACGCCATATGAACATGTAAGTTTAACCGGGGAATACACTGGTTAGACATTAGGTGTATATATTGGTTAGAAGTTAATAACCAGATTATTGGGTTGTTAACCCGACCCACAACAGTTGGAGGAAGAGGGTGATACGTGAAAAGAAGCACACGCCACAAACAATAGGGCTAGTATGTAAGTAAGGGTTAGAACATGAGCTCGAGTGTAGCCCGAGGTATGTCATATCACCAAGTCCAAAGGTCTCTACCCAGTCTGAAACACAGAGAGCGAATGTTCTAACCCACTAAATACATAATGACCCTATTGATTGCCACGAGTGGTTCTTTTCGGGTATTACCCGATTTAGATAATATGCAAAGCCTGAAAGCAGACATTAATTGTATTACAAAACCAGACCTACACAGACAGTGTGTTGAGACTCATTTTGTACAGAACAGATTACACAGTCCATTCCTTATACCGTTGTTACCAGGCATAGCTTGTTTTTCTCCATCTAAAATGATGTCAGATGTCATTTAACTCATATTATGCTTTTATTTTCCATGCATCGTAATATTGGTGGAATACCTCTGAGCACGGCATTAAACCCCAAACCTACATGTATATTGTGAGAATCAGCAATGTCGACCAATTAATACTGATATAACTATAAAGACCTGTTTGTGGTTGTGTAATAGCTAGTGTACAGGAAATTCATGTGTCTACTGCTGCATAACTTACATTGTATATGCATAAACTTATTAACAAACCATCTCCTGGACCTATGATGTATTAATTGTTTATTTCCATTCAGGTGATTTAGAGGGGGCATGTGGTGGGACTGAGTCTGCTGGGGGGATCATTGACCTCCTCTCTCTTCAGGTATACAACTCTTAATCAGCTCACCTTGTCATTCACTTTTCATTTAATCATACAGCTAAGGGCCACATGTAGCCAATTCGCTGAGGAGCCTTGCCCTGTAAACTTTTACCCTCAGTTTCTTTTGTTCGCTGTTCCTGTCCTTGTTTTACGAGACGTGGCATGTCATTGGCAGATGCTCTCTCTTCCCTGGAGAGCTAGATGCATGATTGGCTTTCTTGCACTTTCACGTGTAACACTTGTTAGCATGTTTTGACACTACATGGTGTTTTACCAAGAAGAAATGATTGAAAAGCCAATCGTACTACATAATGGGCCTGGGGGCTCTGTGAGTTAAGGAGCATGAGGAAGCAAAACAACATTTACAATGTATATCGATGGTGTCGGGCGCAAACCGGCCAAGTCCGAGATTTTCGAAATTCTTTTTATAGCACTACTGTCTACGTCATGGGATCCCCCATGATGTGTAAAAATAGCGAGGTCGACCATCCAATAGTTTTCAGGAAATTTGACACATGACTAAACCAGCTAAGTCTCTGTCACTGGTGTTTTGACATGCAAACCGGCCACATCCTGCCTTTGTTCTGCAAAATTTGACAGAGCGAAAATTCATCTATATTGGTCCAGGTAAGTGCATTTTTTTGAAAATTTTTAGTTAATCAGAATAAGAAATGTTTTAATTTTACTTCCATCTTCTTTTATCGCATTTTTAATGTAGTTTTAGCGTTAAAATATCTTAAAATGTGTCAACACGTGGAGTTGGCCGGTTTGTAAAAGTGAAAGTAAACTGTGCCCCACAGAGCAGCGCATGTGTCATTAGAGATGGCCGCTTTGCACCTTGAGTTAGCCACACCCTGTATTAAACATTCCTTACCTTCTACCACATCAGCCGAGTTGGCCGTTTTGCACTCTGTTGTGTATCACTATTATTATTGTCATCATCAGTGAAATGAAGACAGAGTAGAGGTACGTTTTACACAGCGATGTTATTATTTATACTCTAGTTTTCTTTAAAATGCGTGCCTATATCGATTTATCTACTTTTCCCGTAGATCATAGTTTTATTTATGATCGCCTTTTACATTTTTTTCTTTCAGATATTACTCAAATTGAGAGAACGTCTTTATCCTGTTAAAATTTTCAAAATCTTCGGCAAGATATCGGTCTACTGAACATTTCTGAAGGTAATTTTTTTAAATAATCAAACCAAACAATGTTGTGTTTGCAAAACGTTCCTCAAATATCAGCAAACTAAAATCACGATCATTAACATCATCATCATTGAAGCCAGATAACGCCTTTATGTGTTATGGTGATTTTCATAACCGTTTATTTATAATACACGGTTTAAGTTTAAAAATTTATAATAAAGACGATGACATTGAAAAGAGTCTTTTTCTATCAATAATAATGTGTGTTTTCAGTTGGGTTTTAGACATATACGATTACTTCATAGCAAGTTAATATCTGCTATAATGCACATAGGCTGATACTTAGGTTCTATTCTTTTTCTTTTTCTCTCTTTTTTTTCAGTCACAAACAGAAACCCTGATTATGTATCCATTCAGCAGAGGCAACAGGTTGCTGAATTTGAGCTTACAGAAGACTGAGTGTGAGAGCAAAAGACGCAAACTGTGCAAGTCACCAGTAAGGCCTCAAACCCAAGGAAAGGCTCATTCAATCCTAGACATTTCAACCTCCCAGCTTATTGAGCTGCCTGATGAACTAGATTTGTCCATTTCAAGTAATGACATTTCTTTCGTTGATTTGCCTCCATTAAGTTCTGCCATTAAAGTTGCTAACTTTATAATGCACCAATGGCCCGATCAGCCTTACAGCACAGGGGAAAGTTCATCTGGTCAAAAATCCTGTTTGGGGAACGAGGTAGATGAATTGAACGCCTTTGAGTCTGGAGATATAATTTCAAAGGCTGTTTCAGAAATGTTCGAAGATAAAAACGTGGAAGAGTCTGCGGTTGTGATTGAAGTTTTGGGAACAAAAGGTGTAAACATTAAAGATTCTGGTGGTGTTACTGAATATGTGCAAGGTGTGAACGTTCAGGAATCTGAGGGTATTGTGGAAGGTGTAAACGTTGAAGAGTCTGAGGTTGTTACTGAAGTTATGCAAGGTGTAAACGTTGAAGTGTCTGAGGGTGTTGTGGAAGGTGTGAACGTTGAAGAATCTGAGGATGTCGTGGAAGGTGTGAACGCTAACGAGTCTGAGGTTGTTACTGAAGTTATGCAAGGTGTGAACGGTGAGGAGTCTGATGGTGTGGTGGAAGATGTGAACGTTAAAGAGTCTGGGGCCGAGGTTGTTACCGAAGATGTAGAAGGTGTGGGTGTTGAGTCTGGAGAACTGGCTGCAAGGGATATGTCTCAAGTCGCGGGACCTTCCGATATTGCTGGACTTCAAGTCAATGAAGGAAATGGAGGGAATGGCTCCTCTTCCCGAAGCAACACAGCCACCAACCTCACAAAAAAGGAAGAACAGAAGCGAAAGAGACAATTAGGGCTAGAGTATGTTGGAAGATACTTTGACAAAGATGCAAAGAAGTTTGTTGAGGTCAACAAAGCAGAAAAGTCGTTGGGACCTAGATGCGCTTGTAAAGCATCTTATTATTCGTGTAAAGAAGTGAGTGATGCTGATAGAGAGAAGATTCATGAGAAAGTTTGGAGCATGTCCTGGGATGAGAAAAAGGTATTTGTGAGAATGGCGGTGGATGTGAAGGATGTAAAAGAAAGAAAGAGTGTGTCTGATGTACATAAGAGAAACAATACGTTAGTTTTTAATCTGAAAAGTGGGGGAGCGCGAATGAGAGTGTGCAAGGAAATGTTTTTAAATACAACAGGCATGAAGAAGTGGTGGGTATTAAACACAGTGACAGAGGATGTTCCTGCAAACCCCAGGGAAACTCTAGAGCGACGTCAGGTCGCTGATGGCCTGAATTTCGTGAAAGAATTCCTTGGGCGTTTGCCAAAAATGCCAAGTCACTACTGTCGTAAAGACACCAAAAAATTGTATCTGGAGCCTGTCTTCCAGTCCTATGCAGATATTTATCGTGAGTACTTAAAAATCTGCGAAGAGGAGGGAAAGCAAAAAATGTCTAGGACTGTTTTTGTGGCTGAAGTCAAAGCGTGTGACATCTCAATCTTTGTGCCTCGCAAAGACCAATGCGACTTGTGTTGTGAATATGCACAGGGCAATGCCGAGGAGAGCCTCTATAACCACCACAGAGAGAGAAAGGAGGCGGCACAAAGAGAGAAAGCCCAAGACAAAGAGTCATACCCCTTGACTTCTCGCACAAAATTGTTATGTGTAGACGTTCAGAGAGTGTTGTTGTCTCCTTCTTTGAAGGCATCGGCACTCTACTACAAAACAAAGTTGCAGGTGCACAATTACACTGTCTTCAACATGGCATCAAAAGATGCTGTGTGTTTCATCTGGAACGAGGTAGAGGGTGGGCTCAATGCCAGTGAGTTTGCATCTTGCCTCGTCTCCTATCTAGAAGACACTGCTGAATCGTTTGACAAGGCAATCATTTACTCTGATGGCTGCACCTATCAAAACAGAAATCGGGTGCTAGCCACTGCTCTAAGATATTTCTGTCTGAAACATGAAAAAACCATTGAACAAAAAATCTTAGAGCGGGGGCACACTCAAATGGAAGTCGATAGTGTGCATGCAACCATCGAGAGGCGCCTTAAAAACATGGACGTGTACTCACCCCTTGATTATGTTAACCTGATCAAAATCTCTAGATCAACCCCCAGTCCATACCAAGTCAAGTATTTGACTTTTGATTTTTTCAAAGATTTTGACAAATACGGAGAGGGCGCCATAAAATCCATTAAGCCCTCCAAAACGGAGAACGTCACGAATATCTGTGCTCTCAAGTATTCAGGGGATGGCTCTCTGTCCTTCAAGCTGAACTTTAGCGATCGCTGGGAGGTGTTACCATTGGGTCGGAAGGACCAGCTCCCGACGGCTGATCCCCAAAGACTACATAAATGTAAAAGAAAAATTAAAAAATCAAAGTTTGACCACTTGCAGTTGCTGAAAACTGTCCTGCCTGCAGACGTACACCACTTCTATGACACACTTCCTCACCAATAACTCAGTTTCATGTGCATTCGGCAATATTATGTTTGTGAAGATCTGTCATAACGTTGTGTGACGAGCATAACTGTCGCTTTTGGGCATTTCTCTAGGCACGTTGAGATGCTATCATTCTAAACAAATTTTAAAAAATCAGGAACAGTTCATTTCTAATCGTTGTTTTCTTAGAACATTGTATGAATGCGTGTTCTGTTTCACGAAAGCTTTATTGAGATGCAGAAATAACCATGTCAATTTAAAAGGATTATCAACATCATTCTGTATGTTGCATTGTCTTGATAAATATCTGCTCTGTTTACCACCTATAACATGTATTTCTTTTGATAATTACAAATGTAATAATCTGTGCTAAGGAATAAACGGTCACCTGCATTAAAATTGTAATTACTGTATTTTGTCTTATTTATGTCCTTGATATTGCCATCTATTGTGTGCAAATTCGCGGCGCAAAGCTGCCAAGTCATGACCTACATTTCTATTGCCATAGGTACAAACCAGTCAAGTCATGGGTGCAGCACATAACAGCCAAGTCGTTTCAATTTGTCGACGCTCAAAGCGGCCAAGTCTAATATATGCATATTTATTACAAATGTGGAATAATTTTTTTACTTAAGTAATAAGACACAATGGTTTCTTACATGTTCAGAAAATAATGCAGTTCAAGCTTTAAATTTAGTCGTTTTGTGCATTTTTTACTCCTCCTGTCAAAATTGTTCATTTAGACTTGGCCGGTTTGTGCGCGACACCATCGATTTATGTCTAATAAAAAAACGAAGAAAGTCGATTTGTTCTAGTTTCTTGTACTGTTAATTTGTACATTTCACATAGTTGCGCCATGTTTACTGTCCTGTCCATGTTTGGATGCCAGTGTTAACAGGAATGGTCTGACACATCGTCCTAATGGCCCTATATGACTTAAATAACCTAAACTATGTCGGAAAACCATTAGTTAACAGACAAACAATAAAGCATAGTAACAACGCCAAAAAAACACAACGAATTCATATTTACACAACGTTCCGGTTTATTTACCAAACCGTCATCATAAAGCATAGTAAGGTTGAGTCACAAATGAATTCGTTATCGTTCTCACTGCATGTGCTTTGAGTTGGTACAATGCTTTACAATGGTAAACTACTCAGTTGTACTAGTCATATCAAAACATAAACAAAATTACCTATTCCTGGCTGATAGACAACCTTTGATGTCAATCTCATTGAGAGTGGCGTCAAACAATGGTAACTCGACAGATGATTGGCCAATCCCTACAATCATTACCACTCCGGCTCGTCTGGTAACCTGTCCAATCAACACGTACACAGTATATATTTAAGAAAAATTGTTCAATCTATTGCGAATTTTAGGTCAGTGAGGTAGACGAGTTTATTTTTGTAGTTCTACATTGTACAAATGTACATATATTTATTTTTTCTATTTCATGATCTTCGATTTATGACTGCAATAACGCAAGATATTGTGCTAAAAAAGTCAAGTGCGCTGACAAAATTTGAACCAGAAATTGACTTTTAAAAATGTGCCTAACATAGGTGATGCTTCCATGGCTCTATCTATAGAGATGCCCGACATGTTTTGTTTATACAGCACACTTTCTAATTTTTGTTAAGGCTTGATCTCTGACATATAGAAAAACAAGTCTTGCGGGTTAAAGATGATACGTTCTATTGTGGTACTCCTAAATGGCGAACTAAGACAGCATTCGTTGAAAACAATGGCCATTCCAATTCAAAGCAGACACCTTATTTGTAAGACGGCTCGCACCACAAGAATGCCATGTATTCACAAAATTTTCCTGTATTACAAAATCCTATTGAACTCTGTCCCTAATAATTCGATATCGTGTTTCCTTGCGTTTCGTTTTATTATCTTACTTGGTTATTATAACTTCGAGCACTGGGGGAAACTGTTTTGAAAGAAATAAAACAGTTTATTTTCCCACCTGTATGGCTAATCTAATGCTAGCACTGACGCCAGAACATTCCAATGTGACGTCACAGTATCTCCCCATCAACTTGACAATTTTCTGCGAAACCACATCTTCTTTCTGTTCGTTGTCAATTTTGACAACAAAATCCGCACCGAGCTTTTGTGCCAATTCTAGCCGTTCCGCGTTTAGATCTGTAAAAAAACATGTAAAACTAACAAAAATGTTTATACATTTGCAACGAATCAAGCTGCAGCGAATAAAACTTGTGGCAATACCGTGTGCTATAGAGAGGAACGTCTTTGAAAAGTTGCACAAATATAATAGAATTGCCCCAAAAAATGAACAAAGGGAATTTAATCTAATCGTTTACCCCTTTAGAACAGATTACGCACATTTCAAAAATACAAAAAGGTAAATAAAAATTTAAACTGAATATCATAATTTGAAATGGTTTGAAAGCGTATGTATGATCAAAGTGACACAGCGTGCCAATATTAGGTTTAATAAACAAATTCCGTAACATTGACATATTTTCCAGAGGCAGGTTTACCGAAACAAAAAGCTGTATATAGTGGAGTTTGTAACCAAGTACTCCCCTCTGTTTGAAATAATGGAGCACTCGGCTATTTTAACGGAGTGGAACTACTCCAGTGTGCACTTCTTAAGCGTAGTTTGCGGAATAGCCCGTTTATCTAAGAGAATACTCCGCTTTATTGAAATAGAATTGGAGTGTAGGCACTTAACTCATTGAGTTATTTTGTCAGACTACACTAATTAAAAATTCTGGTATAATCAGACAGATTCACAGATATGGCTTACATAATATCAAACCATTTAATGCCCACCATCCGCGAGAAGGCGTAAAATTGATTATAAAAGAAAAACGGTAGTTTCTTTATTTTTCGTAGATAGAAAAAGTTATGAACTTTTCGTTTATGCCATAAACTGAAAGTTTTGATATTCTATTTTTCTTTAAATTCAAAGTTAAAAAATGAATTTGTGTGGTACCAAAACAAATAAAATATGCACGCCCCTACGATAACTGGGCACTACTAGTTTAAGATAGCGCTGTTAGATACAAATGCCTGTCACCATCTGGAGCACTTTACATACTACTTTAAAGACCGGAAAACGTTGTATTGTAAATTAGAGGTAAATACATGTTATTCAAGTGATAAATAGTGTGTTTATATTGGAAAGCTACGACACAAGTTGTGTGCGCATATCGCGGTTAGTGAGCCTTTAAAAAAACAGAGTACTATGGCTGTGTTCGCGCAACTTCCCCAGGGCAACCCCCACTGAGCCGAAATTTGCCGCCTTAATATAGGTTTCGGCGTTAAACACATTCGGGGCACCCTCGACCCCCTGCTATAGGAGCAGGGTCAGTCGAGAGTGCCCCGACTGTGACGTGCTTCCGCGATTACTGGTTGTTCATCCCAAAAGTCGAGCAGTGTTTGAAAACTGCGGCCAATGAAGGCAAAGTCGTTCATGCGTAATTGTTAAAAATATTGCCAAGATCAGTTTTGACGGATGCGGTGACCGGATGCGTTAAAAGGTAACGATAAACGGTGGTATATGTCACTAAGTTTAAACAGTAACTGGACGTGCAAGTTTGAAACTGTCTGACGTTATTTTAGGATCTCACCTGTAACACCCACTCTGGAAGCTCCCATCGCTTTAGCAGTCTGCACACTCAACAATCCTATTGGACCTGCAAGAATTTGCACCTTTGAGAGGTTAAAATCAGATTTATACTAGTAATATATATATGTGTATATATTTTATAAATGTAGATTATAGATAATAAAAATTCTGCATGCCTTTTGTAACACGTGGACTATTACAGAAACTTAAGATAACATTTGATGATTAAATACATTTAAAATTATTTTAGTTGTCCGCGGACAGGAATTTCGTACTTTACAAAACCTATAGTAACATTTCCTTTCAGGCATCCAAGTTTGAACAAACCTCTTTTGTGATTATAGCGAACAAGGTAACAGTCTCAATACAATATTTGATGTCTGTCCGCTTATTTACAACGGCGCCCCGTCCTCCACAATGGGGCTAATGATTTCTGCAATAGGGCCTTATGTATACACCTGTATAAATGTTAAAGATCAAACCCAACAGGAGTTAAATCGTTGACACAAAACATTGGAAATGAAAATATAGGCTTCCTGGTATCGATTTAAAAAAATGGATAAAAAATGTGAAAGAAGATTGTTGACTAATGCTTGAAAGTCAGGCCATATGAACTGGCTTCGATTGGCTAGGATAGTGATATAAGCAGCGTTGATTGGTCAATTGAAATTCCCAGCGTGATGCCAACGGCAGAAATTTGCTTGAGGCTGTGTATCTTCAAACGATCATATATCAATGGTCATCTTTTTTTTTTTAAAGCTATACATTTTTTGAACAGCATGAAAAGGTATTTTTACTTGTTAAAAGCATATTTAGCGTCTTGGATTGACCTTTAAAATGGTATTTTTGGGGAGTTTCCATTATCCCAAAAAGTATCGAAGCAACAATTTTATATAAAGTTTATTAGGATTATTAAAATCTGCAAATAATTTTTTTTTTCTTTCTACAATAGCCTTATTCTTTTTTTGTGGAGAGCAACCAATCAATCAATTAATCAATCAATTAATCAATCAAAGTTGGCTAATTTAAAATACGGCTTAAATGGAGAGCTTTGCGTCATGGTTAGAAATGTAGGAAGAAGGGGTTATTTTACGGTCTTATAATATAATCCTTTGGTGGTGTTACGATTGTAGCTGCCCGGAATGTAACAACATCTCGGAATGTAATAAGTATTACATTCCGGGCACATTTCCGAGATTGATTGCTTGATCTTTAACGTCGTATTCAGGGCAACAAAACGTATTTAAAGAAGATAAAGTTGCTCGATTTCCAATTCGTTGAATTAATTTGTATTCAAGTGTTAAAGGCTCACTAACCGCTAAATGGGCTAAAACTATTTATAAAAAGAAAATCGGCGAGTTTCAGTATTTTTCCCAGACAGAAAAAGTTATGAACTTTCCATTTTTCCCATAAACTGAAGACAATTTATAGGACCTTTTTGACGCGAAAGTTGAAGCAACGGAAATTGAAGCTCTAAGTTCCCTCTCTGCGTATGCAAAGTGTCGTTCCATAGGGAGTCGAACTGCTATGCCCACTTAAATTCCATTTCGAAACAAGAATGAATTGCAAAATAAGGTTTATACATTTTATGAAGGTAAAACGCATACATGGAATTTAAGCAAATGTGAAGAAAAATTACAAAAGATATATTTGGCACAAATCCATATTTTTTAAAAGATTTTTGGGATACCATGTTGTTATATTTAATAAATTTTTGCGATACAAATGGACATATGCAGAGAGGGGCAAGAAAACAGACAGACAAACACGACCAATAACAAGGGCCCATATGATTTTGCCGTTTGGACCAAACTATGCAGTGCTCATGTATGCAATATCTATGTTATTTCTACTGATATTCAGTGTGTATTCCTGCATATATATTAGTGGAAATGGAGATGAAAACGGGCCGTTTTTATTTTAGGCAAATATGGAATGATTGAGACGATATTATTGTAACAAAAATACATTTTGTCGCGGTTTGGTTAACGTCAAACAATATATTAGTGGACTATAAACTTGTGAATTAAATAAGGTTATAATCCTCTCGAACAAATACTGATATAGAAAGAAATAACTGATATAGAAGGCATGCTTTGTTTGTTTGGTTGAGAATGTACATGTACACCTCCAGCCCAATGGAAGAGAAAACCCGCCATTGACGTCACTGAAACCCCAAAAGACACGAGACAGGACAAGCATATGAAGGGGAAAATGATGTCCAATAGTCAGGACAGGTAGCACCAGGCAAATTAAACACCCGTTAGAAAGTTTCAAATAAATGTTGAACGTAGGGCTACCTGCACCCAGGACCAGGACTGCGTCCCCTAATTGTATTTTGGCCAGTCGACAGCCGTGTATCACACAGGCCAGGGGTTCCATTAGGGCACCTTCTTCAAATGAAACGTTATCCGGAAGTCTGTAAGTCAAACAAAAGTTTTGAGAGCTCGCATAAACAGATTTTCAAATGCTGCGCTAAACCCTTGTTTGATTTGTGTTGAGCGTAGGCTGTGCGCCACCCAAAAACAAAGAGGGAGAGAAGGATTAAGATGTAAAGTAATTGACTTTTTAAGGAGGCGAAGCGTTTAAAATAAAAATAAAACAAAAAGAAAAATATAATTTAAAAAAAAAGCATCCAGTTAGTATATTAATTATAATTATTATCTGATTAATGTAGAATTCTGGTCCGTCCCCTGAAGTAATTCATTTATGGAGGATTGATTGATTGGTGTTTTACACAACATCCAGCGGTATTTAAGCTTTATAACAATTTATATGATTCACAAGTCCAATGACTTAACAGTTCCAACCAGAAGTTGTACATGAAAAAGACAAATGAAATGAACTAAAAAGGACAGACATCAGCGTAAAAAAAATCCAAATATTTTTAAAATTTAATATTTTCGTTTCAGTTGCTAAAAAAAATGATAGCTAAATATTTTGATATAAAAGCGTAAACATATTTAAAAACGCTAACTTTCTTTATTCAAATACCATTTAAGCATTAAAGATTACAAGACCGAATGTCTGGAAAACTGTCTCAATCATTACTTAATTGTTTTCAAAATAATATTTTGTGAGATGCACCGATCTTCAACATTGAAAATGAGATGTCTTACTTGTGTAAACTACTGGATGGGACGATAGGATACCGGGTTAACATCCCATCTCTGTAAGGTACAATCCCAACCATGGTGCAATCCAGACAGAGATTGTAACGGCCAGCTTTACATAAATTACATCGACCACAACCATGCACCACTTCAACAACAACACGATCCCCTGTTTATTTTAATTATATAAATAAAATTAAATGAAACATTTTTAAAAGCTTGCAGTTTCAGTGATGTTTCAGAGTTTTTGCAAACTCTTTCTATTTTAAAAATAAAAAAAACCCTGGCAGTCCGTGAATATCGATGTTAAACCGAAAAAAGATCAA
>JAVFBY010134449.1:0-11682 GCA_034781015.1 Tonicella lineata
GTATTTACTATTAACCCATGCATAATTGTTTATTTCTTTTATAATGTTTCATATTGTTTTGCCTAACTTAACATTGTATTAAGTCGTGCAAATAAAAGAACTTGAACTTAAACTTGATATATAATTTTGTTACAAAACATATTACAATATGTTGTTACATAACATATTCCAGTACGTTGTTACATAACATATCCAAACATGTCGTTACAAATGAGAATCCACAATGCTTTAACATATAGATTCCACAATGTTATTACATATAATGTTGTTACATAACATACAACGGTATGTTGTTACATAGAAGATATTAAATGTGTGATCTAGGATATAACATTTATCAAACGAGTGGTGTAATTTCTATTTGTACCGAGGTTATACATTTCATCATACGTTTGATAAATGTAATATCTTTGATCACGAATTTTATATCCTATTTATCCCATACTTTATTTATTCCAAAATTTACAGGTCGTTAATACCGCAAAAATCCACATTAGTTTGTTTTCGTTTACAAATGAGAGCGGAGTCGTATAAGCAAGAAGTTCGAGTAGAAAGGCCTGCTAAAACCTTACCACACATAAGTTGACACATATTAAGTTGGGCTCTGTCGCCAGAAATATAGTTCTAGTTTATTTAAGTGATGAAATGAGAAAATGTACCCAATTTTAATCAATGTTATTTCTTTTGGTTAGCATTTTGTTATAAAAAAAATGTAATCAATATCATAAAAACAAAATATAAACGCATTCATGAACTTGGAGAAAACTGGGTAAGTTGGGTAATCACTGCAGATACTGACATCAGCATTGACGTGTAGGTCGAGTTAAGTTGGGTAATCACTGCAGATACTGACATCAGCATAGACGTGTAGGCCAGGTTAAGTTGGGTAATCACTGCAGATACTGACATCAGCATTGACGTGTAGGTCGGGTTAAGTTGGGTAATCACTGCAGATACTGACATCAGCATTGACGTGTAGGTCGGGTTAAGTTGGGTAATCAATGCAGATACTGACATCAGCATAGACGTGTAGGTCGGGTTAAGTTGGGTAATCACTGCAGTTTCTACGAATGTGACAGCGGCGTGAGCTCTTAGTCTGGTTTATTATTAGTTTAAAACATGTCTAAATTAACCTGATAAATAAATTTCAACCATTGATTAATTGTTCGATGCGCTGGGCACATCACAGAACTGTGCGAGTCCTTTAAAAAAAAACACAGAGAAAGGAGTTCAGACAGACGACACGTGCCATCGAACTCTTCTAAATGCATCTTGATTGGTCGGTTTTATCAATGAAAGCTTTGGGGTCCAATCAAACTTGCCGCTCAGTTATGTCACTAAATGACCAAAGAATGGGATAAATATCAGATTCCTCTTTGTTGCTACATAACATATTCCACGATGCTGTTACATAACAGATTCAGTCGGTCAGTGTAAAGGTTTGAACCTAATAAACTCTAATTCACTAAAGCTTGTTATATTGATACCCCTTCAGAGTTCAAAATTGTACTCAAATAAAAAAGATAAAAGATGAATTATGATACCACTGAGATATACAAACTCGAACATGTTTTATTTCAACATCAAAAAACACCTAAATAATTTAAAACAAAAACAGATACAACAAAAGATTACATATAGGATATTTAATTGACTTTACGTACTATTCCACAATATTTAAATATTGAATAAATTGTAACAAAAATGAATTTAAATAGATAAATTTGTAATGTACATAAATAATTAAATATGTTATGTAATAATAAGACTGAGGCAAATAAATAATTAAATAAGAAATTAAATTAAAGAAGAAAACGAATGTTTAATTATGCATTGACAATCTTCAGAAAGTTTCCATTTATATAGATTATAACAGATGACTAGCAGTTACACTCGGTTAATCAGCGTTTTCTCAACACCAATCGTCTAAGGCGAGGAGAAAGGAGGTCGAAGAGATGAGAAACATTAAACATGAAATAGAAACGAGTATGTATTAGTACTAGTCAATTCTAGAATCTGATATTATAAAAAAGTAAGAATGTTTTACCCATGTTATTCTTCTTAGGAAGCCCGTATAACGCATTAGTTTTGTTATAGATTAGTAAAAGGCCATTATTGTAATATAATATATGCTAGTTCTATTGTAAAGAGAATCACTGAGACCCTTAGTACGTACACGGTTTGTATACTGACACCATAAGGCTGTTGTTACAGTTTATTGTAATCTTTCTTCTAAAACTATTGTCTGGTCTCATATTAGCCATTGGATGACTGACAATATACACTGTTACGTGTAGCCTATTGTCAGTCATGGCGGTCGAGTGTAGATTACCTTAGGTTTTTGTGGACTTCACATGACACTATTGAAAACATGAAACTATTACGGTTCTCCCAAAATCAACAATCATAGTAAACCGTTATATATTCCCTTACGTGATCAACATCTTTTACAGTAATCCGAAATAAATTCTGACAGGAAATCAGAATCAACAGCCATCGTTCAGTGGTTACAGGTATCCACAATTATAAATTACCTTGTCGTTGTGGTTGTGGTGAGTCTACCTGGTAAGTTTTCATTCTGATTTTCTGTCAGAATTTATTTCTGATAACTGTTTTAAAAAAATTAAATGAAAGGGAATATATCTTGGTTTACTACTATCATGGTTTTTTTTTTTAAAAAGGCGTTATAGTTGAATGCGATTTTGAGAACAAAATTGTCGAAAACAACAACAACTAAGGTAATCTACAAACCACCACCATGGCTGACAACAGTCCCATATAAGATTTCCCTGATTCACTTGGGAACACGGTGTTCATGTCATCATACAAAGCGGGGAGTTCACCACTGCAATATATCAACTAATTTCCAAGACTTATCCGGGCTCAAACACCATTGCTGATAGCCTATTCACATTTGCACTGGCTGATAAAGAGGTCAAGAAGGCAATCGTCACAAACGAGTGGGCAATTACACAATGTTTCTGAAGGCACCCCGCCCACTTGATGATTAGTGGCATTATATGTGAGTTGTTTATCTTTTTTAATCTATTTATGTGCAGATAAATCCTCATGCTAATATATTCAACGGAGGAAAATGATCTGGGATGCAATCTATGGCAGTTTTCTAATGCGGATGTTACCCTGTGCCTGGATTGTTAGACTATATAGCTATATTAAGGGGCACATGGTTTGATCAGGAGGATTGGTATATATTCAATCACCGTCCAGCGGAATTGAATTCCTAACACCATTCACACAATGATAAACAAATTTGTCCTAAAGCTTAAAGGTTCCTTGGCTCAATCATTTCATTGGATACATTCTCATAAATGTGTCCACTGTATGAAAACTGTTTAATGATACGTTTGAGTATCAGGTACCGAAAGATATGTTACGAAAGCCGATGTCGCTATACATTAAAGACATTCACCAAGCCATTGTTACACCGCTGTTAATTTTACTGATTTGTGATTAAAACATATAGTTCCTTTATGGTAGACTATATCTCAATCGTATTGGATTGTTAGAACATGTACACCAGAATAATCAAATAAATGAAAGTAGGCATTTACACTTTTTAACATCACAACCCTGTGCCCGGTTGCTCAAAGCCTAGATTAGTGTCAATAGCAGATTAACTCGCTAATCCAGGATTAGAGAGAGACCATCAACATGAAATGGCGTCAGTTTATCCTGGATTAGAGATTTAATCTCATATTAGCGGTTTGAGCAACTGAGCCAAATATTAATCATTGTTTACATTATATTTTTATCAAATGAATCTTCCACACCCCCTTTTGGAGAAAGTTTAGAGACAAGGTTGAACCTTTTAAAGCAGTCTTTGAAACAGCGGACGTAGTTAAAGTCCAGTGAGAAATTACAGGCGTGGAGTTAGAGCATAGACTTATCCCAGGCATTCTTCTTTATGTTGAGTCTGCATATATTTTATAAGCAAGTCACCCTTGTACAGGGAATAAGGTCAATTAAAAAGGGACAAACCAACATGCTCTACTCACTCGCCTTCATGAGAATCTTCCCGTTTTATTCACAATCTTTTCTATTTACATTCACCTTGAACATTTTGGTTAAGAATTCCAATTTTACATTATTCCGTTTATTTGTTTACATGCCAGTACAAGATTAAGGATAGCCAAGTCGTGGTACCGTCTTTGATATGGGCACGTCCAATGATAAACAATGGGGGTGTATTACTGATCTTCCTCCTCCCCTGGAGCAGGTTCAGTGGACTCTTCTGGGCATGACATATTGTTCATGGCCATTAAAACTAATGTAAGTTCGTCGAAGTTAATTTTCCCATCTTTATTTCTGTCACAGTTTTTTAGTAGTGTGGCTTTACACTCATCCAAATCCTGCTTATCATAATCCTGTCAAAGAAAAAAATATACAATAATAAAAGCAAGAACAATGGAGTCTTTGAGGTACTATGGGTACATCCGTCAGAATCAGAAAGTGAAGTTTTTAAGTGTTTCTAGAATATATGTTCAAATCGGATGTCATACATAAAGTTATAAACTTTTACTTATTGTGTTGTTTTCACTGGAGGAGAGATTTGAATGAGATACTTACGTCATGGACCAATTCCATCAGATCTTTCAAGAAGCCATGTAACTCTTCATTCTCTATGCTTCCATTTCCGTCCTATAACAGACAAGTCGTCAATACAGTTTATTCTAACACATTTCAAATGTATTTTTTGTGGAGAAGAGTGGTTAACAATAAATCAACGGCAAGTACTTATCCCAGAATACGATAAAGCTTTTTAAAAGCATCAAGACTAATGAAGCACAAATTATAAGCTACCGCGCATCTCTAAAAAATTATTCATCGGTTGACTTCGAGAAGAATGCCTGCCAGAAAATCGACAAAATTGACGAATCACCGTTGATTGATTGGGTTGTGCTTGGCGATATTTTACCTACATGTATACGATGGCGTGATAGTCAAATAGGTGTAGGAAGACACCTTTGACGACACCTGCAACATTAAATACAGGACAAGAACGGTGCGAGGACAAGAATTCACAACAAATCGGCATCCTGATGCCGCTTAGCTCTGCGAGCACCAGTGGACCAGAAATGTCCCTCCAACCACCCTCAATGAACCATGGCCATTGAGTACTAAACATAAAAAAAAAATTGGCATTTGAAAGGTGCAATGAATGGATCTTGTTGACTGAATACTTACTCTGTCATACAGTTTAAAGACACGAACAATGTCATCTTTCGTGATTCGGTTCCTACCCTGTAATTATAACAAAATATCATGATAACAAGTTGTGTGGAAGTCATCGATTAAACATGTATTTATTGAAATCCGAACAATTCTTTTCTGTTTCAGCCATTGTATAATACATTGCAAAAAAATTCCCTAACATCTTAAGGAATATTCCTCCAATGAGGCACTAGCAAAATATTCCATAACTAAGGTAAGGCAAAAATAATTTGTGGAATATTCCTTGACTCCGCGGAAAATTGCATACCATCCAAAGATTTAAGGAATATTTCATAAAAAGGAATACAGGCCTATGTGGTTTCAGTGTATAATCGTTAAATGTACGTCACATTTCCTTAAAATAATGTAGAATATTCCTTAAGATTGTCCTTAAGGAACAATTCCTTTACGTCTATTCCTTAAAAGGTATGGAATATTCCGCGCGGAAGGAGGCTCTCTTTTTATAGAGAGCAGAAAAATATGCTTCGGCCATCTCGGAGCCTAGTAGGCCTACTTAGCCACTCACTTTGGAAATCCTTCCGCTGATCCTTTACCCCATTGGCTTGTGCTCTTTATCAAAAAGTCAAACCACAGAGGTTAAAGAACACGTGTGTGTTACTGAATTTAGCCAAACTCATACAAATAGTTGACACATTCGTGTTAAAGAATGTCGATAATTATTCACTCTTCTTGGTACAGCATTGTAAATTTAGCATTCCATTCACTATATTGTTCATACAAGGAAACTTCACAGCATACACCTTACAATCAGTCTGCCCAGCGTCCCGTTACACCTACATTCACATACTAGTATAAGGCGTGTCAATCGGGCTCACTCAAAGTTTCTCATTTCCGTATGATTCCTAATCAGTTATAGTTTTATTATATCACCTTTCACGTCACGTCACACGTAAACGCCTAGAAATTGGCACGTTACCATACATGATAAAATTAGGAAACTCTGTCAGATAATTGCAAATGAAAATAACCGACAGGCTTGTTTACTCGCTGAATGCGCTTCGAAGGTTTCAATTTGTTGACAATTACATACATTTAGCTCATTTGGAACGACAAATTAATTCTCAAAGGTGATGGACATGGGAGGAGACAGAGGTTTCCCGATATAGACGATTTGGGACAAGATTGACATTTGGATATTAAACATAACACGCTGTTCGAATTGTAAAGCTTCCATCTGTGACAGTTGGTATATTGCTTTTAAGACAGACGATATATCACCCCTATATTGAGTGTCAATTTGAACAACTCCGTAGAACGCTGTGACGTCAATAGTTCTTTCATGGAATCACTTGACATCATTTATTCTTTACAGTTGTCGACTTTAAGCAAAACAGGGTTCTATTCTTTATCTCTAATTGTGTAGCAGGGCTTTCACCCACGAAACATTCTTCTAGCAGAGCCTATGCTGAATCGATTCCCTTGGGTGATTGTGTACCAGTCATATTAATAGTCTGATGGCTCAGTGAAAATAAAGTCTTCACCGGGAGAAAAACTTTCAAGTGAGCATTGATAGAGCAAGCAAAAGTTATTACCTTAAATATAGGCCTGCACAAAAAGTTCTCCCGCACTGGCAGAAGTCTGAAATAATATAATAACATTCTGTTTAACATTTTAAAATTAAAGATCGTTTTTCTGATTATCAGTTAATGAACTGCTGATATAAAAACAGGTAAAATTTCACAACTGTATCTCTATTTGAGTCACCTTTTAAAGTTGTTGTATCTGTATGTATATTAAGATAAGATACTATGGCTTTCAAACTGAATTTGTTGGTCTAAAGTACCCTTTTATAGCTATTGATTGGATATAAAGTAGGCTTCTGTAGATATTTAAGGGGAAGAAGCAACACAAAAGCAAATAAGCCCGAGTAAATAGGCCGTAAACAGTACTAATGAAACATAGTATGAGCGTGTGAATAGCTTTCAGAATCCTGTTAGGGCCAATTTGATAACACAAGTTGGTAAATTAAGTATGCTGAACTTTTCATGCCATATCGTTTCTGTCTCTATAACATTGGCTAGTATTCAATAAATATTCATTATAATCGCCACAAAAACACTGTCTCTTTAATAATGGTTTGACATAAACATGATATTGGTGAATATTTATTGAATATATTTGAGTACCGGTATATATGGTAAGAGAAAGCAAATAGTCGACATATCAATATACTTACTTCGCCATTTCGCTTAACTGAAGTTTTCCATCTCGATTACGATCAAACAGTTGTAACTGCAAATGACAAAACAAATGTGTTTATTAATTCGGATGGGTTCTGTTTCAGATTGGCCATTTATATTTCAAAAGTAAGTCACACTTGCACAGGAAAGTCTAGTAAATAAAAACCGACAAATCATCGTCTTGTAGATTAACTCTTAGAGACATGTATTTAATACACAATAAACTCGAGTCGTCGTGGGGAAGTTACATCCCGAGAAGACAACAACTTCTTTTATATATTCAACTAGCTGTACCCGCACCGCTTCGCTGGTCCAATTAAACGTATAGTGAGTATGTACAGTGCCAGAATGAGGATTAACAACGATCAATATATATTTCAATGTACCAGATGGAGTGGAATCTTGAAAAAGTCAGTCAGGGGTCAGAAAGTGACCCCCATTTTGTATGTGCCTAAAACCTTCCCTGGGCCATGCCCTTTCAGAATATATATTGTGTGTGGGGTCTATCTATTTTGGTTTGGGAGAAACATGCACACAGACAGACGCCTCTCTTTTATAGATTTACATTATTGACAAGATATAGAATTGCCTCGACCTGGGTATACACATCAAAGAAGAATGACGTTTTTCATA
This sequence comes from Tonicella lineata, assembly GCA_034781015.1. Taxonomy (NCBI): domain Eukaryota; kingdom Metazoa; phylum Mollusca; class Polyplacophora; order Chitonida; family Mopaliidae; genus Tonicella; species Tonicella lineata. The sequence goes on from JAVFBY010134449.1 coordinate 8,067, forward strand.
TAGTGTTATATCTTTAGGATGTTATTCATTCGGACAAATTGGTACATATGGTAGGCCATTTTTGTTGTTGATAAACAACTTTGGACAATTGTTCAAATGGTTTGAAAATAGTTGCTTACCATGGTGTCGGCGTACACAATCAATTGTTCTTCTGTGATATCAGCATCACGCTTGGCTTGTTTTAATAAATGGCGCAGAAAACTCTGAAAAGAACACGAACAGAAAGCATTTTAGGAATATTTGTCATTGGCACTTCATTATATAATACTCGTATTCTTGTTTTGGCTGTTCGCATCCCTAGACCATGCAGCTTTTCACATGTCTGTCCATTGGTGGATTTTGTTTCACTGTCTCGTCTGTAGTTCGTAAATTACTAGACGGTTATCCATCAAACTTGGGAAAAAATACATCTATAGATGCGTTTCTAATCTCTCAATAACCCCCGCAATCATCGAAACACTGTCAAAATCACTCATTGCTAAGCCAAACCTTAAAGGTAATACAATTTTGATTGAAAACGGATGAACTTTCGATATTCACATCTTTAGCCCTATCTGCATAGAACTCTATACTTTTGGATTTTTTTTAGTTTAAGACGTTTTAAAATGAGACACCATGAGGAAGAGATTCGACAGTAGACGGCATTATATATCATGAAGAGGTAGTTTTAGGGACTCTCTAACGTACTTATTTGAGTTATAGACTAGTAGGTCACTAGTTTTGTAACGAGTCACAAGGTGAAATTTTTAAGGTTAATAATTATTGTAGTTATGCAATTGATACATTTTGGTAGTTCCCGATAGCTGTGTGGATAACAGTTCCAGGGAGTCCGTTACAACTTTTTTAACCTTCATAAAATAATGTCGTGTTGGCAACTGGAATCAATTTTTTTTATTGTTGTTGTGTGGTTTTTTTTTTTTTTTTACTTTTTTTTTTTTATATATAAAGTTTTTACTCTTTATAAAGATCTCGCGTTGGGCCAATGTATAAATTAATCACAGTCGTAAAAAGGATGGTGTGTGTGTGTGGGGAAAGGGGGGGGGGTATGGGGGAGGGTATGGGGAAGGGGGGATATCCCGTTTTCATTGCAACTGGACTAGCCATTAGCCTATATCGGTTTGTTATTATATATAATTATCTACCTCTTTAAATAAAGGCTATATAATAACACAAGTTTTAATAAATTATGATATAATATTTGATACCAATATACCAACACCATATGGCGATGTATGCTTTGTGGTATAAGCGGCGTTATTAATAATATTCTCTAATAAAGCTATCTTGACACGGCTGACGTACAAAAGCTCTAATTCCAAACCAGTATGCCGGTTGACTGCCAGTTAATTAAAACGGAATAGACCGTCTCAGATTCACTCTCGGCGTCACTTAAAACTTTCTCGCTATCTTTGGGTACTCACGATACTGACTGCAGATGGGTCATGTCTAGAATAATGGCATGTTAAACCTGGCGGAGATATGCTTTGACGACTTGCCAAAATCACGACAGAGATAATGGTACAAAACATACGGGGGGTATTAAACACCATTCTATATCCGCAAAAATAACGACAAAAAAGTGATTTCTTGGTGATCCAAAATTGGCTGTTTTACTATGCGACGGGCAAATACAAATATATAGAGTGATCATCTAGTTGTCAAACGTTTTAACCTCCAAATTGAGTCAAAATGAGGGTTTACTTGGCTGCAAATGGACATGAAGCATTTAACATGCACTAAAGGGAAAATCCACCGAATTTCAAGCAGATTTCGCCAGATTTCGCCTGTATTTTATTGTTAAATTCATTACAACGAAGAACAAGCTATTTTGAATATCTGTAGTGACGTCAATGGTTCTAAATAACAACGACTTAACATTATAGTGAATGGGAGCTTGAACAAAAAGCTTATTTTGATGGGGATATTTAAATGTTTTTACATTTCTATCTCGGAAAAGATTATCTCTAGACACCTACATGCAGCAGTGTATTTCAATAACTTTTTTCTAATATAAAATTATGTGTATTTACGTAAGAACGGGGCGTTTGTCCTTCTCTGCTTGTTCTATAGCATGGAAATGACTGTAGCCTTTAGTGGCGAGGTTTACTGTTTTAAAACACCCTGTAATTACGTATATACACATAAATGTAAATTAAAAACAAAGAACTAAATACACTGCTAATGCTATGTATATAGAAACAAATTTTCCGAGATAAAAGTGTCAAAGCATTTAAATATCCGCATCGAAATAATCGTTTTTTGTCCAAGCTCCCATTTACTATAATGTTAAATGTGTTGTTCTTCTGGAACACTGACGTCACTGCTGATATTCAAAATAGTTAGAATGTCACCGGGACTAATACAATACAGGCATATATTTTTTAAAATACGTGTGAAAAATACTGAAATCTCACAGAAATTCAGTGGTTTGTCCTTCGCAGAAACCTAAGGTGATGTTATTGGTGCTATTGGTTTGTGGGTGGGATGAAATGAAAAAGTCCACAGTCTTTTTGCTCGATAGTGAATGTCTCTAATGTAATCCAGTGGTAATATTGATTCAGATCTCGAGAGGTGACATAGTGAACGAATGTTGCTGAAATGGTGCAATATATCTGAAGTGGAGACTCAGCTGTCAGTCAAGCTTCCACAGACTGATATTTAACATGAATACTGTCTTCAACTTGACGGATCACTCCATTTGATTAAAACCTTCGCCGGTATATATAACCGGCTTGGTCACAAAGAGGCTCCATTTTATGTAGTGATAGGACAGGCGTACATTTTTAACAGATTGTGTGGGCGTCAATCGACGAATTACTGTTGTAAGAATACACAGGGCTTGCATGACGACAACAGAGTAATTCTATATTTTAAAATCTTTACAATCAAAGGTACATGTAATTGTGATAAGATTGTAAAAAAAAATATTAAATATAATGTCAAACTATACACATTCACACACATTTCCAAGGAATATGTTTTCCGCAAAAGGGGTTTTCCCCGTACATATGTATACATCATTGGTATTTCCAGCCTTCAAAAAAGTGCACGAAACCGAAAGCTTGACATGTCGCCTATTGGATCCAAAGTTCTAGTCTGCGTTGAAAAGCTAGATAGTACGTATTGGTTACAAAATGGGATCACTTTTTGAAATGAAAAAGTATGGATTTCTATTGGTCAACTGGTTCTGTTGTTGACTGACATACTCAACATAGTTGTCCCCCTGAGCTAGTTAAGATGGGTAATTACTGCAGATACTGACATCAGCATAGACGTGTAGGTCGGGTTAAGTTGGGTAATCACTGCAGATACTGACATCAGCATTGACGTGTAGGTCACGCTAAGTTGGGCAATCACTGCAGTTTCTACGAATGTGACAGCGGCGTGAGTTCTTAGTCTGGTTTATTCTTAGTTTAAAACACGTCTAAATTAGCCTGATAAATAGATTTCAACCATTGATTAAAGTGGCATACGCCCTCAAAATATGGTATATGAGTTATACTTATTTTTCTGAGGAAGCCGAAGTTAGGAACTTTTCATTAATCCCACCCTCAACTTTGTACGCTAAGTGGTAGATTTTATCTTACTCAAAGTAAAAAATTTAAATATGCTTCCA
>JAVFBY010134671.1:0-11674 GCA_034781015.1 Tonicella lineata
CAACTTCCGCTAGACCTTGGCTGGCGGGGCCAGGGTCAGGGGTTCACTTATGTAATACCAGGCCAGGGTTCAAAGGGCAACAGTCTCTTGCAGGTTTAGGTACATTGTTTAAATGTAGAACTATTAGTATTTTTGTAAGTAAACCCAAAATCAGCTATTTTGTTCTTCTGCAAGATGGCTATATACACTAGCCCTGATTAACGGAAAACTTTCTCATTTCTTCTTGTACATCTTTTTGAAAAATTTTAAAAAAATATACAAGAAAGAAAAAAAGTCATCGTCATTCTAGGTTATTATACATGTGCTGGTTTCTATTTTTACACCCTTAGAATATTTTATAACTATAACCCTTTTAATCTACTTGTATTCTTGTAAGTCAACCAGCCTTCTGCAAAATAGAATGTTAGTTGGAGTCTAGTTTATTGACCGAAGATAGTGACATCCCAAAATTAACAAAAAAACTTAATGGTCACTTTGTAAACAAAAGAAAAAAAAATTGTTTCACTCTCTCCTTAAAATTGATCTTTTAGGTTGGTGCATTAGATTTTCCTCCTAAAAAAATATTCAGCAGGACAGAAAAAGTGGTTCAAGACAGACAGAGGTCTTTAGAGGTAAGATATTGTAATAGTTGTATAGAAATCAAGTGCATCTACACATGTATTGTGACCAGCTATCTTCATCGTGAAATTTGAGTTAACTTGTTCTTTACATTTGTTGACGATTTGAGGTAATACACGTTTCTATTCTTTATATAGTACAGATTTCACAGATATTTTAGAATATTTAGTATGCTGTTTGGCCCACCATGACATAAAGAGACAACATAATTGCACAAGGGAACATTATTCTGTAGTACATGTAAATGCCTCAAAACCCCATGTAGCAGACAAACTTAATCAGGCTTAGGCAGAGGGGTGTCCACCTATCCTTTGGACGCCCTAAGTAGAACAATAACCTTATTTTAAGAAACTTTAACATGCAGGAGATAGGAAATTGTGAATAAAAGTTCCTCAAAATGTGAGGGAAAATTACCATTTTGGACACCATCCTTTTTTTTATCATATATAAGTCACTGACGAAACTTCCATACGGTGTTGTTATTAACTATAATCAATTTTCATACAAAATTCTATGAAGCTACCCACCTTGGCAGCAGATTCTTCTGGATCTCAGATTACAGTTGAGTTACTATCAGCAACCACCTGATAAAAACAGAAAAACAAGTCAAGACTTAATATTTATTCGACTGCTGTAAATCACGTAAAAATTCGTTTGTGAATAACAGTTACTTTTTCACAACTTGTGAAAGTATTTTTGCATACATGTATAAACAACAAATTTATGTTTTCTGTGAAATCTTGATTCTTCCTACATGTACATGTATATGAAAAACATGTCTTATGCCTCCAAAACACCATTCCAAATCCTTTAAATAGCTTCTAAAGTTGTAATTTTGTGGACAGATTTTGGGTGATTTAGGTAAATCAAGTTCAAACCAGTCACTATTGGTGTAAAAGAACTTTACATATACTATTGACGAGTCTGTCATTTTGTAAAACCTAGTTATGGAAAGTAGCTTTATTTCTGTGGGTGGTTTGCCGGAGCATCCTGTGCTCTCAAAGCGAATGGATATAAGGATGCTGGTTTGTTGTGGCGTCTTGTTATGTGCCCTTGCTTAATTATGTGTTGTCAATGTTGTTTTTTGGCAGTAATGCCAAGGGTGGTTTCCTTCACATAATTTTTCTTTGATTTCCTGCTACTGCCAAGGGTGCTTCCCTCCACCAATTTGGCTGGCACGCCATCACGTAATCAGTCAATCAACTGTTACCTATAGGTGGCTGGAACATCGTCATATTAGTGAAATGACAGTAAAAAGATAGGTAAAACACTAATTAAACAAATCTTTATTTCTGGTTGACTTAAAAGCTGTCAATTATTAAATATGTAAATTCTTCTGTTGGTTTTTGTTTCAGAACTATCTCATAAATTTTGTAGACGTTTGTCGAAAGAGCCCACAATCACAGATGGAGGAGTCCAAAAATTGTTATGTATCTAAACAGTTTTTATGTGAATGTGAACCATTTTTTAGGAAAGGAATTTTTGAAATGACAAAACATGGAACAACATGAAGCCTCGGAACAGTAATCTTTAAACACTACACACTGAGATTAAGGAGAACTTATACTATATAGCTTTTATTATATTTCCCATTGTGGCATTTTTTAAAGAAAACATTAGAGTTTTTATTTTTTGGATCACGGGCTTGGTGTAATTGATATGTATTTTTATAATAGCAATTTCCATTTTATTTTATACATATACAGAACACACATTTTTATCCTTGCCTTGAAAGAAAATTTAAGATTGCTATTTTTCAAACCAGTATATACGGCTATTTTTTTCCTTAGCAATAAATTGGGGATGTAAATATTATACATTTTTTAGCTGAATAAGTGCCAATAAATTTGTGGGGGTTTTATACTTTTTAATTCCAGGTGCAATGCATTTTTGGCAATATGACTAGGCATCTATCAGAATATTATAGGCAACTTCTGGTTTGGTCTTGTCTCATTTATAAATACATCTTGTAATACTATGAACAAACATCGCCTACATGTTATATATTTTTCGAAAGTAATTGCACTGGCACATACATCACGCACATTTTATATATTTTTCAAAAGTACATCGTACTGCAAATTTTATATACATTTTCCTGAATATTTTGCATGTGTGATTTATTTAAAGTCATTGAGAAAAAAAATCATTTTAACTTTGTTAATTGTTTGGATAAACAGATACTTCTTTTAATTGAGAGCCCTTAGGCTTTAAAGCACTAATCTTATGTTGACCTCTTCACTTTTCTAACATGTGCATGTAGTATACCTACATAATGCGTCTCTCCGTGTGCGAATTTAAAAAAAAAAATATGAAGACAACCGTTTCCCGAAAAATTCGATTTAAATATAACGATTTTGCTGCATTCAGAGCGCAACAGAGTTCATTTCAAAGGTAGGCTGATTGACGTTACTATGCAGTTTACAGTACCGGAAAGTTTTTATCGATGTCTGGGTGTGGTCGGCAGACAAAAGTCACAATAGGTTGTCGTTAAACCCTCGGAAAACACCTAGCATAACAAAAAACGAAAGGTATTTTTTTCCAAAATTTTGGGAACGACAAAAGCTTTGAAGATCGTGCAAATTGTTGAAAAAAATACATTCTGGTTGGTCATTGTAACCGGTTATTCACGTTTATTACACTTCATTTAAAAGATATCTACATAGGCGTGTCATCCCAGCATCCAATACGGAAATGACGTCATTTGGAATAATGTCTTGTTACTTACAACATCATACAATTTAAAACTGAAGGAAAATTTTCATTTATTTTTGGATTTAAACACGGCTAAAATTTCTGAAAAAATGTTTAACAGTTTTAACTATTTTCACTAAGGGCCTATTGCACAAATCCCGTTTGTCAAAATTAACAATCAGATACAGGTATGTAAAGAGGAATGTTAACTCCTAAATTTACAAGGGGCTCATTTTGAGTGTTATCTTAAACAGAGTTTATTTAAAATTGTTCAAGATTAAATATTATCCAATATTGGACAATATTTGTCCCATATTTGGTCAATTCTAACAATACACACACACAAGCACATGCTATTGTTTGTAGTATAGCTTTCGTCCTGCTTATACATTTCAAACTAAAACATTTAGTAGATAGCAATCCCAAAAAGTTAAGATTTTATATAATCTCAAAAAAAGGGTCTTACTTGATGACGTCACGGTTAGCCGGGTTAATCAACTTCTGTGGCGTAACAACTTTACGTTTCAGCAGATATATATATCCTGGGCCTCCCTGGAAAAATAATAATGCAACATGTACCTCTGACGTAAAATAATGTTTGTTCTGTTTCTACAAGAGATACCCCGCAGCCTGCAGCAAATACTAGTCCTCTGGAGCAAGGCTTTGAGGCATCTTAATATAATACATGCCTTAAACCCTTCACATTTGTGATGTTTGCATTATAAACATATTATAAACTTGTATGGTAAAATTGAAAATTCTGGCTAGGCTTTAATACATGTATGACTTGTGCATTACCATATTCTATATACTGTCTAATTTTCAGAACAATCATTACATTATTGAGAGAGGAATAGTCCATTTAGTTTGTGACGTCATCACCAAGAACAACAACAAGTAAAGCCTCAACAAGAGAGTAACTAGGATCTAGACTCACCACGGGATAAAAAGTGTTGCTTACATAGGCCTAAGACCAAATGGCCAAAAATTAGACAGAAACTGTCAAGGTGGTCTATACTTTAGTTAGCTGTGGGCACCTATAGCCCTGTTCCGTAGAAGATCTATGGTCTATGGGTTGGCTGGTTTCTAAGCGAAAAGGAGTATCTGAAATTTGTTTCGCGCATTATTCTCCCATAATTTTGGTATATAAATAAACCTTACTTAGCGGTGTTCTAAAATCGCCATTTAATGTCACCGAAACGTGACCCAAAGGGTTCTTTTGGGCCTTTAACGTTTTGAATTGAGTGACAAAAATTGGCGCCCTAACAATACCGGGAAATTTTAAAGACAGAGAGCTCGCGGCTAGCGACGTTTGGTCGACATTTAATGACGATTTTAGAGCACCGCTAAGGTAAAATTTATTTATATACCAAAATTATGGGAGAATAATACGCGAAACAAATTTCAGACACTCCTTCTAGCTGAGAAACAACTTAACCCATAGCTTTTTTCTACGGAACATGGCTATATGTCCCCATAGTTACATTGTATACTCAGTAGGCCTGTGTTGTGCCACATTAAAAACTTGTAAACCCAGCTCACAAGATCGAATACACCTGTCTATTATATATTGTTTGTTCGGCTTAGGTTCACGTACATTGTGCTTACTGTTATTAACTTACCTGACAAATAAGTAGTATTGATTTGGCTTTACAACCACTCCTGTATACTTGCAACGCTGACTTCACTTTAGCTGTAATCAAGAACATTACCATATTCATGTCTTGATCGTTTTTCCTGAACATTATTTGACATATCAAAGTATACTTTATAAAAGGGCAGTAATAAACAATAGTACATGCGCTAAACCGTATAGTAGCAAAATCACGATCAGTAGGCGTTTGTGTGGCATTTATATGAACAGTACGGTCTGGTTAGGAAAGCAACACATGCATTCGACAACTGATAATATAAAGGTATACTAGTATTAGCTGAATCCCCGCATAAAGAGGTTCCATGTGTGCCACTTTTTGAATTTCACTATTTGATCATGCCAGAACTACTTGTTTTGCATGTCGGCTGCTGTCTTCAGCGAGACACTTGATTAATAGTTATGGACAACAATTTTGGATGACCGTGTTCATTCCAAAAACGAAGCACTCGCGCATTCCCGTCCATAACATTAAATAGTCCCTCTGATAAACACAACTATAGGCTGTGGTACTTACTTGAACGACCAATGAATATTTAATTAGTATTCACTCAAACATTATTTATGGTATTCACACTTTTACTGTGTAATATCCTATATATATGTATATATTGAGAAAGTAAATCGCACTGGCACAGGGATGCCGATTAATAAAAAACGACAAATCATCATGTTCTAAATTAACTCTCAGAGACAAGTTTCCAATGGACTCAAACTCGAGTAGTCATGGGTGAGTTACATCCCGAGAAGCCAACAATCATTTATATGTAGTTATTGACCAGATATAGAACTTATTATGCTTAGCTAGAATCTGCATCATGAATCCCACGAGATATGCCTAATTTTAACAAAACTATCAAAAGTCAATTGTGTATAAACTTTAAATGTAAAGGCGCATACGCATTCGATATTTATAGACTAGTCGTTTTCTGTTGATCTGTCTAGATATTCATTGCCTAGTATAGACAAACTATAAAGATACTGGTAGGAGCTCATTTTTATACCTTGAGAACTTAAGAGAGATAGTGCATGCAGAGACAACAGTGTTCAGATCGTATACACTCTTAGAAAAAATGGATCTGGAAAGAACCAATAAGGTTCCAGCCCATGGATCTAGGAGAACCCTTTTATGTTCCAGACAGAACCTTGATTCCACAGTTATAGGTAGAACCGTATTTCAATCATTTCAATGGTTTTTGTTAAAAGTATTAGTATAGCTGCATGCCTTAATACTTTAAAAAAATATTGTCCGTCTTATAAAAAGTTAAAAGTATCGGTAATGAACCCATTTGTGAACAGAAAGTTCTTTGAAGAACCTTTTTCTCACTAAAGAACCTGTTTTTGCTTAATGGTTCTGTGTGTAACCTAAAGTTTTGAAGAACCGTTTTAATTCAAATGGGGTTATGTGTAACCCCAGCTGCGTCTGAAAAAAACGTTTTTATACAAATGGTTCTGTGTGTATATATATAACCCCAGTTGTGTCTGAAGAATCTTTTTTCTCAATGGTTCTCCACAGAACTCTTTAATATTTTTAAGAACCCATAACGAGCCCTTTTTTCTAAGAGTGTAGCCTACACATGCGTAGCTTGTTTGGAGTTACTCAGATCATTTTATGTTATATAAGCAACATATACATGATGGACATTACCAGAATATTGTCTGACAACTATCAACAACAATTTAAAATAAACTAAAAGATCTTACCCAATATCTCATCGAAGGTCAAAAGGTCGAAGTCCTGAAACGGAGAGGATAAGAAGTGAGTATAAAAGATAAAAACGCTCATGTTCGCAGCCCTTTATGAATCTTCTCAATGGTAATATTATTGGGACAGATTTGATATTTAGCTTTCCGTCCGAGAAAATTTTACCCTATCCTTTAAAAAGTGTGAGATATGGCTAGATTTAAAATAAGTCTTTTCTAATTGTGTTATTAAAGCCTGTTTTCTTATTCAATTATTATTATCTTTCCCGTAGCAGCCATCATGCAGTCAGACTGTCTACACTACTCTGGAATTTGGCAAAAACAAAAGCAGTTAAACAAGTCGATTCAGACAGTAATCAGTACCCCATCTTCGAACCTAAAGTTTAGGGTTGAATTTTAGTGGAATTAAAATTTAACATTCACAATGCACGCAAACCATGGTAATAGATTGATATTTAATTGTAGCATGTAGTTTTTTCGTTTATTTCAATAGTCATCCTTGAAATCAAATTGATATCGAACTTTTGAAATAAACCTGCATGATATGACTAAATTATTGGAGAAATTGAAAGCAGTTTAACAGACATAAACCATTTTTTTTACATAGCATTGGCATTTTTATAGCCTTTTATTAGACATAACTATGGAAGACGATATATAATAGGTCATCTAGTTGCCTTGCTCTTTCAAATTGAGAGCTCGACAGCGAGATGGCCTCTATCGTCTACCATAGACAAACCTTTGTTTTACTTACATATGGTACGTAGAGTAAATGTTTTTCCCTTTTGATTATTTTTTCAATCTGACTAGCTTTAGGTACTTTTGATGAAACCAACTGAAAAGGAAAAATAATTTTTTTAAGTTAAGCGCAAACTGCTTGTTATTTTTTAAAATGTAAGCTGGTTGATGTAACTGTTATATCAGAAATTGTTCAATTAGTCGTGTGCTTGGGATTATTATCGTACCTATGTTTATTTCACTAATTTCCCATTTGATGGCGAAGCAGCTCAATGAAATCGCCAATGAAACCGACCTCCGATCACTTGCGTCACTGACAAGATACAAGACAATTAATTGTAACAGAGATCGCCCCTAAGCAAGATAGCGCCCTATACATATGAAATATCACGTGTAGATGCGCCACACCAGTCCAAGGGTGACAACTGTAAAAAAAAAAATACAAATAATACAAATATAAATTATTTCTGTGTTCAACGCGGACTGTTTTTTTTGTTTTTTGTTTGTTATATCATCAAGAAAAACTTTTTTTTCTAGGAAAATCTAGCACCAATCGACATGTAAAGCATGGATGTATAACCAACCGATACGCCGATTCCAGAGAGATGTTGAGGGAACTGCTGCCTATCAGGAGTTTTACGGTAATCAGTTGTAAACTTACGATAATTCTAGGCAGCGAAGCACCTTTCCTGTAAAACGTTCTCTCTAGTTGAAGCTCGGACAGCCATCTTGTTTTCTCTATCTCCTGTGTGTACGAGTCTAGTTTATCTTTCGTCCTCTCGCCTTGCAAATCAGATAAAATCATAAATAAATTTATCATTACTATGACCTAATTGTTTGGTATTACTGGTTACGAATATGAAAAGTGAGCCAAAGACATACTCCGGAAACCAGCTCGATGGAAAAAAATATACTTTGTAAATATATTATCCGTAAACCGCGGTGTGCAGTGACCTTGACCAAGTATTAGGTTTATATACTCTGCTACATAGTCGACCAGCCTATCTCGAAGAGGTTCTAACAATTGTTGGGATTTTTTTAATTTCTGTTTGTAAATATCAACAGGACTAAATCGGTGAAATTGGCGAAATCAGTGTTGGACTTGAGGATTCACCCCATTAGCCTTTCGTTATGGTCAAATGAAAACTTAGGAATTTTCGTTTGGCTTGATTGGTGTTTTATAGTAAATTGCTTATAAATTAAAGTTATTCCACTTCGTTAAAGACAATTAATACATCTGCTCACCATATTCAAACCCAATCTGTTCCATGTCTGACCTGGACCCACGTGGACTGTGCTTAGGACTTGTATCTGCTACCCAGGGGCGTAGTCTGCCTTCCCGCTGGGTTCTCCACGTACCCAGATCTTGATGACCGCAATGCGATTCTGTTCCTTCATCAAACGATTTAGACCTGTTCCATCTTGGGCTTGGAGGACTTAGTCGTGGATGAGTTGTTAAAATTGGTGACAAGCGATTCAACGAAAAGCCGCCGTTCCCAGGTGTTGGAGATTTTGGCGATGCTTCTTTGTAACCATCTTCTCCACGCATCGGTTTTAATCGTGATGGAGGTGCCGGATTTGGAACAGCTAACCTGATAAGTTGAGGTAATTTAAAGCTAAGCATTCCTTCTGAGGCGTTCTTGTTCTTATCTGTTGGTTGCATCAAATCTAACAAAACCCTTTGCAAAGTTTGCTAATAAAACTACATTATTGTGTCTACACTAACATATCATTACACAAACACACCAGAAATGACAAGAACAATCTGAGATTCGTGTGGTATTGTCTACACATTTCCTCACACTACTGCCTGTAGTAAACATTATTGCTTTAAAGTTACAGATCAATCACCAAATGCGTAAACAACGTAGTTAAACTTCCCACGCTTGTTTTATTTTTGCATTATTTATTAATCAACAGGAACGCAAAAGCCAATCTCTATTGTCAAAAATGGCAATACACGAAGTAGCACTCGCTTTCCAAATCCACAGAACGATTCTAAAAAGAGGTAATTAGTAACTGGTGCTAATTATTTAATTAACTACAGTACATCCGGGTACGCGGCGGACAAAAAAAAAACAGCCATACATTTACTTTGGTGAGTTCAGTGTTATTGATATACCACCTGCATGATTGACTAAAGCGTTGGTGGAGGGTTTTCTGTTCTTATTACATAGCGTAGGATTTAGAGCATTAATATCTTACTAATAAATAAGCAACTAACATCACTAACCACAAGCTTATGCTGCTTATCATAAGCTAGGCACGTTTCAAATCGTAATATCGTATCCCATTCTAAAATAAAGTATCAGGTAATTCTCTCTTTTCGTCGAGTCTTTGACGCTGAGGCAAATAATGACAATGTGAGTTAAAATAGCAGTGTGTGGAGTTTGGGAGTAGTTATACGACTGACGTCACTGTAAACCAACTACTTTCTTATTACCGAAAACAGAGGAAAATTTTAATTAAATGGCTGGCACTGTAGTTGATTCATAAACCGTTCTTGGACAAGGGTTTTTATCAGTTTCATTTGAAATTAATAGACAGTATAGTAATATGACTATTCTCTTTCCGGTCCACGTTTTGGGGCAACAGTACTTCAACAACAACATAAAGGCCAATACATTGAATGAGGAAGGAACAAAGTTTAAGTAAAAATGGATTTAAATTACTTGACTTTTACGCGACTATTGAAACCACTCGTTTGGCCTTAATATAATATCCATTAAAAAATTGATCAATATTTTGGAACAGTGCTCGAGGGCGAAATTACATACTTTAGCTTAAATGTCTAATAGATGAACGGTTCTTACCTTCTAAAATGATCTTCTGCCATAAAAGAGGCGGATCTTTTTTCAGACTGTTCCCTCACAACCTGATTTATAGTTGTTTTGGAAACGCCCTCTGATTCCAGGATATCTCTGAGCATCGCTGGCGACACAGTGTTATCCGGATCTAATGACGATATTTCCGAATCGGATCCAAGGGGAGGTAAGCACCGAGATTTGTCACCGGAAGCACTGCGAGACTTGTACCCGTAACAATCCTGTTCTAAATCAAAGGAAGATCCTATCCCAGCAAGCTTTGGATGACCTGTAGAGGCCCGTGCTCGGTATCTCCGATTCATTTCAGTATCGGAAGAAAGATAGCCATTTCCCGAGGGAATGTCACTTAGCTTAAACCTATATTCATAGAAATCCCAATTTTGGTCAGTACCGGGTGCCAGTTTTGGCCTGCCCAAAGGAAAAGTATTACCCCTTAAGACTCGGTCCGATTTACCTTCCTTGTCAATTGGGTTCAATGTTGAACTGTGTCCTGTTAGTTTGAATTTAGGAGTTGGGAGGAATTTGTACATGTTGATGGAGTTATGGTTGTGAACAATGGGTTCGTCGTCAAAGTCGGAATCGTCCCACTCATCGGGATCTATATCCATACTTCTGCCTTTCTGCAGGCGAATCATAATTAGTCTTTCACACAGCCAGATCACAGTAAAACAGAAGAGATACCTTGTATGATATATCACTGACAATCCAATTCCATACTTCTGTCTTTCTTACAATTAATCCCACACAAAAACAGATGTTGAATGTTGAATTTACGATGAAATTCGCACTTAATAACAGTTGATTGTTGTCGTAATTTTCGCTAAATTTTTCCTAGGTAACAACTTTTCAGTTATTCCCAGTACCTTGGAAACAACCATGCAGGTAGTGCAACGAATAAACACATCAAACCTGGTTGGAGTGTGGCATGAAATAGCTACCAATCTCACTTGAAATAAAAAGTTTTGTTCAATTCCAATTATACATGGGAAGAAATTGAACTAGTCTATTGCCCTTAAGAACAGTCCCGTTTGTTACATTTTACTATCTCGTGTTGTTCTCTGTAAGTCTCCATAAGTAACATTGGCTTCAGTAACACATATATGGTCTTCCATTTGACACCAGATACATTTTCTTAGGTTAAGCCCAACAACCTTTTTTTTTTCAATTTTAAATCATCTCTGTTTCGTTCCACGCAGCATCTTATGCATCAAATTGTCTTCACTTTAATTTCATATATATTGTCTTCATGTTGAAATTGGCGCCACATCCAAAATAGGTTCATAGAGTTTGAATTGTCTTTTCTCATATGGAATGCACAAACCGTGTATACCTCAACACCTGTTGTATTTTTGTCAACCTAGCATGATATATATATATAATTATATCAAATTGTCTTCATTTCGACAGGTGATATTAATGTTATATTAAAAATTTGCATCACACC
>JAVFBY010134782.1:0-11674 GCA_034781015.1 Tonicella lineata
CGCTAGATAGCGACACTCAGATATATACGAGCCATCTTGAAAAATCCAAGACTACTCTCAATACACTGACGACAACCGAACTATTTTCGCTGCGTTTCACAATAACCTATATATGGGTACATAGATTTATATTGACACTCCAATGATGCTTTGTTGTCACTAAAGTGAACTATTTTGTATATTTGATCAAATTAAACCTTTTTAAACAACTTTTGCGCGGAAAGATAGACCAAATTCTAATCACTATTTCTTTATGAGTTAATCGCCGAAAACCATCCGCCCCCCAGGATTTGATGGAATGGCTACGCATTATCCTAGTGATTGTTCTCGAAGATCTCGGAGTAGGCAAATCACGCGGTAATAGTATGACGCTTAAATGTCTTTCAAAATAAACGTTACAAATAATACGTTGAGGTTAAAAAAGGCTGGACTTGTTCTTTAAGTGAAGGACATTCAATTAAAAGGTGATGTTCATCACCAATGCTGTCTGATTTACTCTGTGTACACAGTCGTTGGGTTTTACTATTGCGACGTCATCTACCGGTACTTATCGGGAGATTGTGCTTGCTTGTTCGTAATCTTGATAAACACAGCCGATAACAAACACTAAGATTTCCCTATATAAGGAATCGTATTGTATGTATTCGGCTATGTTTACAAACATACGTGTCCCTTTATTGACACATTCAATAAAAGTTAACTTTTCTCAGTTAGTTTGAATAATAATTTGCCTGTTATATAGTTTGGTTGTGGTTTTACTGCGAACTTACTTTTCTCAGTATGTGATAGCATCTAGCATATTCTAAGTAAGATATTTAACAGAAAAATAGTTATATTAAATTAAGATAAAAGCTTAACTAAAGGATATGTTATACCGTTTATTTTTTTTTTAATTTAAGATAAGGACAGAGCGAAAATGTCACAACATGTTTTTGTTCTTTTTAAGGTAGAACCGTGTCCAAGTACAAATAAACAAACTTGCAATTTTTTCTTTTAGATATTATAAGCACGCCTATATTAGACAAAAGATTGTTTCTGTTTAAGGTAGATCTGTGGAAGTAAAACATGGAAAGATAAAGGATTTTTTGTTTGCAAAAAAAGCGTCTTGAATAAAATGTAAATGGGCCTATACAAAATAAATAATTCCTCAGCCGGCAAGGGTTTGATGCGTCGTAATATATTTCCTAATTTCGAGTTCAGGCTTGTGCAACAAAGCACGCTATTGTCATTCTGGGTTATAAAATAAACCTCATTATTATGCCCTTTTCGTTTTATTGATAAATATGTTTTTATTATTATTTGTAGTTTTATTTATTCATCGATAAATCAGACTTTTCCGCGTGAAATGGTTCAGTTTCAGACAGATTTTGTACAATTTTCCGTATAACAAATTGATGTTTTTAAGAGTGGGAGTTTTAACTGTTTTGCTGTAGTAGTATTGGCTTGTTTTTTGTTGGTCATAAACACAATAGCGGATTTATTATCGTGTGATATCGGAAGTATATTATCGAGGCCTTAGGCCTATATACCTCATCAATGTTTGTGTAGAAGTTTATCCTGCGCGCTGAGGGTTGTATTGTAATACTGTAAGCTAGGCTTCCTGAGGTATATTACTCATTTTAGTTTATAGCTACTGAATGAGTAGATGAAGATTTCTGTGTCGTTATTTTCTACTTTACTGAATGAGGCGACATACAGAAGAAGATTGTGTCAACTCTGATCTACAAACTTGTCCTTTCGTGGGACCTTAGTTTGCTTGACAAAAATGCCAACACGTTTTACCCTACATGGTCTTAACTCAAATCCAGTAAATTAAACCCCGGCATTTCCTTGTACTTTTATAGCATTTCAACGGACATATAAGAACCCGGCCCATTTCCTATAGTATCCTTATTTGTTTCGCGAGAACAGGTTTGCTGCAGGGTGTACACACCATTGATTGTCATTCACATTCATTGTATTAGCCCACGGCAATAAGTCAAAGGAAATATTTTTCCAGAAAGTTCGTAAACCTGTGCAGCTTATTTACTCGCTGTAACAATTCAGTTGCACCTTTCTCTACTATAGCTCTCAAACACTACGCACACCAAACTAGGCTGAATTGTCAGTTTGAAACGTCACATTGTCAACGTGCGTCAGACGGTGCAACATCTGCAACCCGTGCCTGGAATAAAGTTCGCTTAATCGTCCAGAGCCGCTCAGAGTTAGGACTTCATACGACACGGCACTCTGTCCTCTAGCTGTTATTTGAAGACGGCTGCTTTCACTCGTTGATAAACTTCTAAGTGTCTTAACCGGTAATATTTATAAGAATGGAGTGTATTAAAAAGAAGATGGCCTCATTGAGAGCGGAGGCAGATTACGCCGATGACCGACGAACTGAGGCAGAGGAGAAATTAAGAGAAGCCAATTCAAAATTAGAACAGGTAAATATTATTTTTTAAAAATACTTCTTTTGTTAATTAACAGACGTTTTGTTGATCATTTATAACTAGTATAAAAGTGTTTCGTTGACAATTTTGTTTTTTAACTTTTAAAATTCGCTGTTTTTTTTGGTTAATTTTTTATTCTTTTCATCACTATAGGCCTACTACTTTATGCATCAACAATTATTACAAACATGCGCATTGATTCAAATTTCTTTGAATAATTTTAACTGCAAGTTAAGTTATTAACTAGCTCTATAATTTTGAATAAGTCAGACCATCACGCTTTATGAATCTACATGTAGATAGGAACAGTTCTAGTACATTAAGATTTTTTAGACTATTATATAGACACGAGACTCAGATATAGTGTTGCATACAATGTTTGTATATATATCTTAATTACAGTTATGTCAACTATCACCGCACAAATGCGCCGTCACATTCCCTTTGTTAACTGTACACACGATTTGGAAAGACTGATACGTTATAACGCTGATAGTAATTAAGCTTATGTAAACACCTTTATTAACTTCAAGTCAACTTTGTATAGTCTGTATTTATTCTACTGTTCATGTGATTACCAGACTAGAGCCCTTAGGGCAACGACTCGGGGCTAAATATAGGCGAAAATAAAGTAATGCCTACATTATTTTTTTTTTGTTAAACAACTAGAACAATGCATATCTTTGCTTCTGGAATTCGTATAGTACTTGTTTAAAATTACATTAGTTTGTGTTTAACCTAGTGAACTCAACATTGTGCTCAATTGTTGGATTTACTCCTCTAGCACGAAAAACAGAGAAGGATAAATTAAAAACAACATCATTAAAAAGGTACACAAGTGATAAGGATTGTAGTTCCAAATAAATACATTCATATTCTTCATATTCATAATGATGAAAACAAAATCAGAAAAGAAGAACGAACATGAAGTCTTCTTTACTCGGACTTTGGAATCGTACACTATAAAAACAGCTACATGTGTTAAATTTCTCAAAGATTTTATTCGTTTCACTGCTAGCCTGTTAGTCTAGTTAAACTAAAAATTCCATTTTAGCCCACAAAACGATGTGCACTTTAGACTATTTTTATCACACAGTTGCATACTGTTTACACTGTTATAATGGCCAAAGTAGGTTGCTGAAGAGAGTGTCATGGTGCTCTCGGAGGTATGATAAAGACGATTTATTTGGCCTCATGTTTAGTGTCCATGGCTTGTCCTGTCTCTTGTCGCTGTCTCCATTGGCGTCGACGGTGGTTTGGTTCATTCATTGGGTTGACGCGTCTTTATATGAGTTAAACAACCTTAAATATGTCGCAAAACACCTATCATTCAAACAAACAATCACTAATTGACAAATTATAAGTGAACTGAACGTAAAGTTTAAGGGGAAACAAAATAAACCTTTAAAACAGCAAATTAGCACAGTCTTAGTTCATTGTTATACAAATATCTTGTAATCATTATTACGTATAGATGAAACTGGAAAAAAGAGAGGTAGCTCGATTGAGAAGTGACTTGGACGCAGCCACAGAACGATTTCAAGACGCCGAGGACAACCAGAGAAGAGATAAAACACTCCTCGAGGAGGTATAAACAAGCGACGGGATTCTAATGAACTCATCTCTCCCTTGACGAACTATTAAATACTCATACATATTATGACTATCGGTGCGAATGGAAAATACATATATTCTGTTGAGGGCATGCAAAACTTATGAAAATGTTTTTGGATATTCACTGCTACCTCTCTGTATATCGAATTATTTCTGGATTGTCGTATATAACCACACATATCTTTCATAAATATATCTCAATTATAAAAGGTTCATGTAAGGCCTCCTATTTCCGTGTTTATCGTAATTGACAAAGCACAAAACTCTCGTTCAGTTATCGGCACTCTATCATTTCTGCTTTCTCCTTCTTTTCTTTTGGCTTCTGAAACACTTAGATCTATTCTTTTAATTCTTGATGCCGAGGATGGTAATGTACGTCATTCGATATCTGCTAACTTTGAAATAATTTCGTTCAAGCATATCATAGGTGAAATGGGATCATATGTCAAACACGGCATAAATGAATTGGATTTAAAAAAGGTCCTTGGCATATGCCGCTGTAAGAAATCCTCAAATATGGCTTTATATTTAGGTATTTTTTTGTTCAGGTTGAGCGTAGTGTTATTATTTATTCCCGTTTTGTCAACTGTTATATATTCATCAATTAAACTCAAATAATGTAGTTCAATGGGGATTTTACACTAGAAACCGAGTAAATTAGAATTTCATTTGTGAGTTCTTGTGCTGTCAAAGGGATTTATTGTCATATTTTGTATCGATGTTTCAGATGCAGACACAGTTCGAGAATGCCGAAAAACATAGGGAGAGGGTAGAAGCACAGTCAGCTGACTACAACGGTAAGAATGATATATTGAGAGCAACGCTGACGAACTCAGAAACATAAATTGCACGTTTTACCCGTGAAGATGATCAGAAAATCATATATGATCAGGGGGAATGGAAAAAGGACTCTTCACAAAACAAATGTTTATACAACCACAGATATAGAAGATACAAAAATTGTTTACATATATATTTTAGTTGCACTATATCAATACAGGTATCGCTTTTTTCTCTTTATTAAAATAGCCTTATTTTTTTTTATTTGAAATAAAACAATAAATTACCCTTTTAAATAAAAAAAAATGTTGGTTAAATAAGTTAAAGTTACACATGAGGTGTCAGTTGGTTTGACATTACCATTTATGGTTAGTCTCGGGACTCAACCAGCCACCCTGTCATCTTAGCTTCATTTGCCACATGTGACATTTAACATGGCCAGGTAAATTCGTATCTAAAGGTCGTACAGTCTTCCAAACACCTGGTGATGTGCCTCGTGCAAATAACTTCACTTTGGCGGCCCCAGTAAGGTTTGTCCATCCCTGATAAGTCATTATACGCCTGCTTACTGAAAGAAAACTATCCAGACAATTTAACCCGTTAAATAAACTAACATGGTCTGCAGCGTTTACTGAAAATGTCGACTTTTTTACCTGCTACTTAGTTGACCTACATTTATCTGCACATAGTTTGGTATTTTCGACAGATAGCCTATGTAGCCCACTTTTAAAGGAAGCGATGACACTTTCGAATATCCACAGTTCAAAAGCTTGTCAAGATTAAGAAAGGTCATTAAGAACATTCCAGATGTGTTTTTTCTTTTTCCCTTCACACCCACGTTCATTCTGGGAGATATTTCCCCCTTGCAACATTCCGATAATGCTATAAGACATCATAAAATGTCTTTTATACCCTTATTGTATCAATTTTTACAATTTTTTTTACTAATTTTACAAACCGATTTCTGTCTTTGTTTAAATAGTTTACTTGTTTACATAGTTTGTGATTTCTCACTGTTTATTTATTGTCAGACACATTTGTCAAAGGTGCATATGATATCTTCGATGATAACCTAATATTAGCAGTTGTGATTTTCTAATGTTTATTACAAGGCACATGATGTCTTTGGTGTGACCTTCAAAAGCTATACCTTATTTTTTACGTTCAATAATTTGTTCTTTAATCTCAATTTCAGATGCATTGGAAGATTCGAACAGGGAAAGAATCCGTTTACAGCAAGAATTTGAGAGGGTGTCTGAGGAGCTAGAGAAAGTTAGGAGAGATCTTTTCCGTTCAGACGAAGAAAAGGAAAGAATAAGCGAGGATCTTGACAAAGCCAAGTTCGAAAACACGAAAATGAAACAGGAAATGGAAATGGCGGCTAATGAAATGGTCAGCAATTACTAAAAAAAAAACCCTTTCATTGGACATTAATCATACCAGTTAGTTGACCACCTGCCTGGAATTGTTGACATCTTGATAATTCATTCACACATTTTAAACAATTGTGTACTCTCGTAACCTTAAAGGACTTATTGAATTCTGCCTATTTTATTCTTTAAAATTTTGAAATGTGTCTTGATAAAACGTCACTGTGGAAACCCGATTACAATATCTGTGTGATTTAAGTGACGGAGTAACATGCACACGAAAACTGTTACCTCTAAAGATTCCATATGTATGGGGATTTTAAAAGTGTAAATTAAGCAGCTGGTAAATGGATGTATTGCTTTACAACTCACGAAAACAGACATGATGTTAAAATACACAATATCATCACACTACCATTACCAAACTGCGTAATAAGGGGAGACAACTGTCAATGAATTTATTGTAGTAGTTATCCCCCTTGGTGTCTTTCGAAAACCTACTCGTTTTACAGCTCTATTTTGTTTGAAGAGCTGTGTCATGAATTGATTTAGAACTTTCGAAGCAAAATACATGTTAAGTTATGACATTTTTATAAGAAAATTATCGCTTTATAAAATCAACAAATACTGCCTATTTAAAAACTAGGCTTCTGAAAAATGCATTCTATGACTGCATTGTTTTGTTCCGACGGATTTCAGTGGTGGACCCGAAGAGCACAAAATAGGATACTAACGTCATTCCAGAAGGGTTAAACTCCTTCAAATTTTTTATAATATTTCCTCAATGTTATTATTAATAAAAAAAATAATAGAAAAATATTTAGTTTTTGGCGTCCTGTTTCTCGTTTAATAGAGTGAAAGTTAGGTTATTTCAATAAATGAGAAGAGTGTACCAAAGACCCGCCCGCAAGTATACATTATCGACATATCTTTCGAATCGACTCTCTCTATTCCCATAGTCGACACCCTCCTATACACCAATGTATCTGAATAAATTAACAGAAGCAGATGTTGATCTAAGATGTCTTGTAACATTGTACCTCAGCACCAAATATAGCTCTTTTAGATTCGCCCAGCTGTTAACACTTTAAATCAGTGTGTCCGAGGCTGAAAAACCATGGGAGATAAACACTCGGAAAGCTTTTTCTGTGGGTCTGCTATCTAAACAAAGAGGTGTTTTTCAAGAAGGCTACCGTTTCATCGATGGCAATGTTTAATAAACAACACCCCTCCTACAGGAAAATTTCTCAAATGTAGAGGGGATTTATATCACAGCTTTATATAAATATCCCTAAGATGTACGACCCAGTGTATATACCGTTTCAAAAACCCTGGATGTCATCCTGGATGGAAACGGGGTGTAGTGAAAGATAAAATCCAGTGTCAAAAATGTCACACAGATAAATCTTCTGCATTTCAACTCACGACAGTCTCTGGTGTCCAATTTCTTTTCGGAATGGGAAAGTTAAAGTAAAAGATTTCGATATGCCCAGTTTTCAGAAGGTCATTCAAATGCACGATCAGAATATTGTTTGTTTTTTAGACTGAAGAATTCACTTTCCCTTTGAAAAATGCGCTTTCCCTAAATAATCAAAAGAAAGGTGCTTTATCACAACACACATTTTTTTTTTTTTGTATTTGGGAGGTTTAAATTGATGCAGTTTTATGTGTGTTTGTATGGTGTACTGGGTTCATTTCCGTCTGTTTAATCTTTCAATTAACAAAGTGAATATTTGCCGGGGCTTCCTTAGTAAAGTACTTTCTTATCGTACTAGTCTTTCCTAGTGCGCTAAGAGCCATTGAAATATGATCGAGAAATCTTATCTGAAATTATCTCTGTGGGAATGTTTCTTTCAGTGGTAACAGAAAATAGCAGTCAACCGAATAGACTGCATTTCGATACAGAATTAGCTTTCTTTGATTTTTGTCTGGCTTGGCGGGAGGTTTGCTCAATGCAAGACATATATCAGAGTATGTTGTCTGTAAAGAATGTATGGGGGATAATTTTTGGGGTATACTACAAATGTAGAAATATCCAAAGATTTGAGTTCCAACAGAAAGCTTTTATGTCTGACCCCATCCTATGAAAAGCAATAGTGAATGTTTATACAAGGGTCGTTTTGGTACAAGCCCTTAGAAACATATACCCCATCTGGTATGCCAAGGAGTCTTTGACAGAATTCCTCTGTCTTTTCATTAAAACCCATAGATTATCTGGTGTTTTGCGATAGGTTTTTTGTCCCGCAGCCGAATAGATAACTCTGCTATAGTTCGGCGTCAGGAAGGTGTGTGTGCTCGGCAGGCCGTTCAACTGCCCAAATCTAGTCTCAGTATTCTAACATATGTACGGTACACGTGTAAAGGGTAGAGTAACCTCGTCTGGAAGTAGGTGTTGCCGTGTATCATCCCTTGCTTCTCTGTGGGCTGGCTGACGAGCAGAAGCTGACTGTTATTAAAAGTTACCAGAGAATTTCAAAGCGTACGTTATCTCTTGCCAGCAGCTAGCACCCTCTCTCGCCACTGTTGCTGGCTGACTCCATCACGCCTTCAACCCTCCCGGCTCTGTCTGCTTTAAAGTTTTTCGCTCGGAGAGCATATTCCAAAATTTAAAATGGAGTTTTCCGATTTCGACGATGTGAAGAACAGAATTCTGAAACTGAAAAGCGATTTAGAAGTGTCCAACGAGGAGAAATTTGGTCTGCAAAATGAACTAAAGCAAGCTCAGCAAAAGGCAGGCCAGGTAAGTACCGGTGTCAAATTACTCGTTTAAAAATAGAAGAACATGTTTCTGCTATGGTCTGCTTTTCGTGGTTGTCTTTGAAAAAAATTAGAAATTAACATCAAAGAAACCTGTCCTAGTTTGCTTATTCGCCTTTAATTAGTGCCATATGGGTAATGGTTATATTATATATTGTGTAACTAACGCATGCAGGTTGAATCTGGTTGACCTTGGTGATTATTCATTTGTTGTTGTTGTTACGGGCAGCCTCTTTTGGGGGAAACAACAATGTATCATCTACAGCTGTGCAATGGGTGTCGGAATTCATGAATCATTAAACTCCACGAATCAGATAAAGCCAAATTACATCATATGCCAGACAAAGATCACAACAAATATCAGACTGTATTCTCTCTCATTTTGTTTACATGACAGTTGTTATCACAGGCTGCAGGCATATATTATAGCAAACAGGCTGCCAGTTTTGCCTGGAACGGAAGCTTGCTTTTCAGAAGCCATTTTTTGCCCTTTTCACTCTTGGCAATAGTGGGGTTTTTTTGTTGTTGTTTTTTGTGGTGAGGGGAGGGGAGGGGGGGGGGGGTCTTCTGTACTGTTTGGTGACTATTCAAAAACAAATTCTTTATTTCGGCAGCCATGTTGTATGACAAGTCGGCCATGGAAGATATTATGTCATTGATGGTTTTCGTTAAGGTTTGAGTGTCTGATTTACTCTTAACCAAAATCTTAACCTCATTTCTTACATCTTGCACTTAGGCCTACGTCTTCCATTTTAGGCTTAGTATGAAAACTGTAATTTGAATATCAATACAATTTTTAAAAATAATTATCGGGCTTAAATCGTAAGTAGAAATCAACACTACATCGCTGAAATTAACGTTTCCCAAAACATAGTCCGGATTGCAAGACCACAAGATCCTGCTAAATGAGCTTCAATAACGTAAAAAAATATATATAAATAAAAAAAATGACCTTGCCTACATCATGAAAATTTCTGGTACCTTTCCATTATATGCCTCTCGCAGTTCATTTATGAAATACTATTGTATATACGTTTGGATTTATTGCTGATGAACACCTCCAAATGAATATAGGCCTGACGATTCTTTTAGCTTTACGAAATCTTTGACACACAAATTGTTAAACAATTCTTCGGGCAATATTGATGGAATAGGTCTAATTCAATTATCTTCCTGTCTTGTTAATGATTCTAAAGATAATTTAATTAAGAACAATTTAGAAAATGTGTGTAAGATGACCTTGATTAAGAATTACATCTTAAAATGTATTTCATATGAGGGACCATTTATTTTTATGGTTAAAATCTGACAGGCAATTCAAGGGACTTTTTTCCTTAAAGAGGTAAAGTGTCACAAGAGGTTAACAAGTCAAGCTGACAAAAAACACACCAAAAGAATTTTAAAAAAACCTTAATCACCTCTCCAAACACGATTATGAGGCAGTTTATTCTGCAGAATAACCATCACTGAAGAAGATAATACTTGTACACATTTTATTTTGGGTGCTCTTGATTCAGACATACCGCAGTAATATGCTGCGCCTCGGGGCCCAGTCGTAGCTCAAATCGTGATCACTCTCGATCATCATGGCAACCACAATCGTATCCTATCGCAACAAGGCGTATTGGTTCGTGATCTATGATCGAAAGGTATCCGAACGCATCTGCACGTACCCGATCGTCTCAAATCGGGGACTCCAATCGTGATGTTCGTATCACATCGAGACCCAATCGTAGACTCAAACGTGATAGATCGCGTCGCCTGAAATTGATCAATCGTGACCATATCGCATCCATGCGCACCAAATTAGAGAATAGTGTGCCTTTAAATCGAATCGTGATTATGGGTCTCTAGTATGTGTTAGTTTTTTTTTGTTTGTTTTTAGGAAGATGTGGTTTGCAATCGCCTTGACACTGTCGTTTATTCCGGCTGTCCTGTCATTTTCTGGTGGTCCTCCTCGTGAAGTATGTACATCTATGACACCTGGTCATTATGGTACCAGTCCTCAGACAACAACTTCAAAATTCTCTGTAAACGTTAATAAAGTCAACTACTGGCCAGGAGAAGAGATTTCAGGTAATACTGTTATTGCTTTGTACATTTAAACGATAATGGACGATTAATGGTGCTGTCTCATTGTTAAAGTATATTAGTCAGGCAGTTTACCAATTTTTGGGGGAACGACTTGACAAAAGCACCATTTTTTTGTTTATAGGTCCATTAAACCACATAGAACACATTTAAGACGGGAGGCAAGAAATATACACAGTTTTTCACATTCCTACTGTACAAAAACAAAATGTCTTACTTTTGCGCATATATGAGTAACCAACTATATGCTTAATTGCTTGTGCGTGAATCATCAAATACTGTTACATTAAAATCTTAAAAACGTGAATTGTAGGGAATGTCATTGCAGACAAAAATGGAACCACTGTTAAAACATTGTCTCTGACCCTCTTCGTCCGTCTGTCTGTAGAAACAATTTTGTTTGGCCTACTAGTACAAAAAAATTTTGTTCGAAAAAGTTGAAAACGTGGATATCCATTTAATGTTATGTGTGCACGTACGTACGTATGTACGTACGTTCGTATGTACGTACGTACGTGTGAACATGCATACGTACGTACGTTGAACGTACGTATGCATTTATAAAAATATATATATGCCAGAACCAGATTTCAGTATAACTCAAACAACAAACACATTTGTGAGTAATAT
>JAVFBY010134893.1:0-11673 GCA_034781015.1 Tonicella lineata
AATTAAATAAGATGTTTTCGCATGCTGTCCCCTGGTAGAACCCCCCAATTCGGGGGTGCGTTCAGGATTTGGGTTTTTTACCCAAGATATTCTTATTCCTCACGAAAAACTGATCTAGAAAGACCACGTGAGCTAAATTCTTCTTCCAAGTGATACCTAGCTCATTTTTAACCTGGTCTATAAGTTATTTAATCTGCTCTTGTCTACATTTTTCTTTTCTCGGTTCGGTATAAGTTCTTCAGTATCGTCAATTATATCAATTATATTATTGTTTTGGTTAAACGAATCACCAAAATAGTGATCAAACGGGGTACAAATTTCACCAGTTCTAGCGTTAAAATCACCTTACAGAAAAAATAGTTTACCTCTTAACATGTATTGGTGATTTCCTCCTCTACTTCTTATAACAGCTCAAAATTGTCAAGTTTTTGGCAGTAAGAACTCTCCGGAGGTATATACACATGCACAGCCAAAATTCAAATCATCTTTTGTACAGAACGCAGATTTAGCAATTTTGAACCAGAATACATATTTACAGGTTAGTGGTTATATTTGTAGAAAACTCACGAGATTGTTCTTTACAAAAACACCAATAACTCCCGATTAACGTCGAACGTTTGCTTTTTATAAGCTTGATAAAACGCAAAGCCAGAGACGGGTTGCACGTGATTAAATTCACTTAGTTTGGTTTCTAAGCAAACCACAATATCGTGTTGAGAAATATAGATTACAAAAATCCGGGTATAACATTCGCCTTTTAAGGCCACACACATTAAAAGAAATAATTTTGATTTCACTGATTTTTTTTAATGTCATTTCAGTGGTAAGATTGTGCGATTTAAGAGTAATGATGTATATTTATAACAGAAACCGATAAAACGATACGGTACTCACTTTTAAAAATGGTTCTGATGTCAAATTCATTAGCCTCACTCTTAGAAACCCAGTTGAAGTTTTATTATTATATTAGTTATAAATAAAACTCCTGTGATTGACTACGTTTCATACAGAGCCATGTCGGCAATCTTCGGCCATTTCCGTACCGGTAATAACCTCGACTCATTTGATTAAAACCTTCGCCGGTATATATATAACCGGCTTGGCCACAAAGAGGTTCCATTTTATGTAGTGATATGCGAACATTTTTGACATATTGCGTGGGCATCAATCGACGAATTACTGCTGTAAGAATGCCCAGGGCTTGCATGGCGATGTCGTACAACAGAGCAATTCAATGTTTTAAAATATTTACAATCAAATGTAATTGTGATAAGATTGTCAAAAAATAATAAATATAATGTCAAACTATACACTTTCACACACATTTCCAAGGAATATGTTTTCCGTAAAAGTGGTTTTCCCCTTACATATTATACGTCATTGGAATTTCCAGCCTTGAAAAATAGTGGACAAAAACGTACGCTTGTCATGTCGCCTATTTGACCCAAAATTCTTGTCTGCGTTGAAAAGCTAGATGGAACCTAATGGTTACAAAATGGTTGGCTGAGTCTAGATGATACGCAACGTATAAAGTTCGTGCACCTGACTCGTGTATGGCTATGTAGGCCTATATAAACATATTGGACAGGTCAGATAATATAGTAGATTGCAACTTTAATCATCTTCCCGTACTGATATAATATAATAAATATTAATTGCAGACACTGCATGTAGGAAAATCCTGGTCCGACAAATCTCGCCGGGTTCATATCTTTCTGACCGGGTTTTTTACAGTGTTGGAAATAATATTTATTATATTATATAATAGATTGCATAACATAACATTTAGAGTACCCTCAGTAAACTGTATGATCTTTATGGATTCTGGGTGTTTTGTGTAGGACTGAATAATATTAATTCGGATTCTGTACACGATTGACTTTTACTGCATTTTATCGCGTTATAGGCCCTACTGTACCATCTACCTTTTCAACGCAGACTAGAACTTTCGGACAGATAGGCGATATGTCAAGCTTTTAGTTTCGTGCACTATTTTCAAGGCGGGAAATGCCCTTTTAAAGATGTCATTAACATTTGCTAGTAAAGATTTTTAAAAAAATGAATTACTCTGTTGTTGTATGACATCGTCATGTAGGCCGTGTGTATTCCTTAATACAGCAGTAATTCGCCGATTGACAACCGCATAATTTGCTTCAATTTGATGCATATCACTACATAAACTGCAGCCTCTTTGTGACCAAGCCGGTTATATACCAGCGAAGGTTTTAATCAAATGTGCTCGGACAAAGGACCCAATGACAAAGCACCTAAATGTAAAAATGGACAAAAGACCAACATTATTATATAAATTTATCAAACCTGTGAAATTATGACTATTTAAAATAAATTGTCGAAATATAAAAATGATTACAGATTATATTTTTTTTGTATACCCAGAAAAGCCAATAGTAGACTAAAGCAACCAAGATTTATAACCCGCGAAAAGTAATGTCTGCAATTGATGTTGAACATTTCACTCAAGGAGCAAAAAAAAATTGTTTATCAGATCTTCAATAAAATATGGTCAATCAACTATATGATGGCATGCCAGCCAAATGGATGTAGAAACCACCCGTTATGTCACCGGCAACATCAAAGACAGGACAAAAACAGGACAAGCACAGGACAATACAGCAAATCACAATTTAGCTCTATGAGCATCAGGAAGCTCCAGTCAACCAGCCCCCTCAGAAAAGCGATTGGCTTTTGTCGCACTTTCTCTAGAAGAAGTGATAGAAAAGCCAATCCTGTGCCTTAATGTCAGAAAGAGAAAGGGAGCACATTATTGTTTATTGATATCATCAGAGGTTTTAAAGTCAATCGTCAGGTCACTTTATTTGTGCTAATTTCAAACCTTTTAAGCACAGGTGCAAAGTACAACTCTTGTTTATAAGAAGTGAAAATGAGTCATAACGGAAAAAACCCTTTTGTTTTGTACAGTGTTAGTCCAGTTGCACTTGATATGATATCTTTGACCTAAACACCTCTATTCTATGTTCAATTAATTTATTGAACACACATTAAAACTGAAAGTCTCCATAACATAGATACATTCATTTTATAATGAACTATAAATGAAAACAATAAAACTGTGTCAACAAGCAGCTGTAATACATTCATTGTCTATAACAGGTTAACTGACGATCGATACGTCATAATCTGCAATGTCACCAGGGCCAGATTAAGGCAATGGCTAAAGGTGCTGCGGGGCCTTTGTCAAACAGTGGGCTTAAAGAGAATAAACCTGGAGTTAAGCCCAGAGAAATTTGTTTACGAGAAATTTCACAATGCAAATTTGTTTTAAGCTCAGCTCTGTAAAAATAAATTTTATTTATTTTGCTCAATCTTTTTTTTTTTCTCCCTCTGAAAATATTACTTAGGGCTTTGAGTTCCTGTGCAAGCAGCTCCTGAGGCAATCTTAATCTATATGTGAATGTGTCTGGCCAATCAAATGACCTACATGTACATGAATAACAATTTACTGAGATTTAGTCTGATAAGAGATGTTATATTCATACAATATTCATCTCAAATACATGTATGTTGAATAACCCACTGTTTATTTCAATTTTCTGATCATCACAATTTATGTTAATTAAAACCATACTGGTGGATTGTCAGACTGATTTGAACAAAACAACTGTTTTGGCCTATAATAATATATAATTCATATAACACGAAGCCACGTATCAAGGTTAGTCTTGCTTGGCTAGTTATCTAAACTTGGTCACAGGTCAGTCACATATTCAACACTAAAGTGAACAAGATTTACAAAATTTTATGTTACACGAATGTTATGCCACTTTCTCTCCCTCCTCAGGGAAACATTCTGTACATAATGTGGCCTTTTTTCCACCATTCCAGATCTCAAAATCTTCCGTTTCTTCCATGGCCTAGCGGGCCAAGAGAAGAGAGGGATGTGTCCGGTTTAGTCACATGCACATTTGGTAACCGCAACCAGAGGCCTGTTCAGGGGGCATCACATGCTAGCTTGCACTTCGCTAGACATCGAGCAGCCCTATTGAACAGCCCTATTGAACAGAAAGCTTGAATAGCCGTCGCCAATCAACTTTGTTCAATAAACGAGCGCTTGCATGTTATGTCAGGCAAACAACCCACTGTGGTAAGAGAAGCTGCCAGAATAGATCTTCTACCACAAAATAAAGCCATCGGGTCAATTTTTTATTTAGGCTAAATTATTTTGTTACTACTTTGGGACTGACCAGACACCAAATAGCTCCACAATGTAAACAAGTTGGGAAGAATTGTCATTTATTAAAGTAAATCATTCATTTCCTCATTGTCCGACTCCATCCTGGTTTGCTCTGCCGACTCGGCTTACCGTCTGTGAGGAATGCTAGCGAGTACCCACTAGAGGTCCGGCAAAAAGTGTTGTTCAATAGCAATAGCTAGCAAGCGTCAGCTGGTGTTAGGCCTATTAAACACACCAGGGGGCTCTATTGTCTAGTCACATGATCATATTAATGGCTAGGATCTTCTGTTTAAATAATTCCTGACAGTGGAAGTTACATGTCACTTCAATGAGTTCATTTCCAGACTTTTTTAGTCCTCCAATCCAAGAACTCCTTAAATTCATCTTCCCCAATCTCCTCCTCGGAATCCTCATTAGAACCATTCCTCTCCTGTGTTATCGACTCAGACTTCTTTTGCATAATCTCCTCTTTTTTTACTTGTAAATCATTCACCTCTTGCCATTTTTGTCTGAAGTTAGAATTATAGATGAGATTAAAACAAAGACAGACTCTTTCAAAATCACATGTTTAAATTATTTTCCAATAATAAATGTCACACAAAATTAATGAATAGGTTCACAGGCACTTTGTTTCTTAAGTCGGGCAGAGACAAGTCTTGGCTACTGTTTGGCCTAGAACGTTGGATATTCTACAGTGCGAGATGTTTGGTTGTACTAAAACCTTAGAAGAAATATGGATTGAGCAGCCATGGTAACGATGGATATTTTTTTCCATATCCCTACAAAGTCAAGTCAACACACACCGACTCCACACAACGGCCGTTTGTCTCATGGCGTATTTATACAATTATTGCACAAAAGGCCAGTAACACTACAAAGGAAATCAGACACACTGAACAACATAACGTCGCGTCAATCATCGGCACGTAGTCTTGGGCAGTATGTTTCGTAACAATGGATTTCTATTATGACACAACAGCCCTGCAGGCTAGTGAAAATACTAGCCTTCGACGAAATATCAGGCCATATCCCAGGTAATACTGTCATATAAATAATATTATTACCTATTATAAGCTCAAATTTTGTACATGTGGTCATTTTATTTTTTCACTTTTTCATTATCATATATTATATGCTTAAGTTTTAATGTGCCCCATTTCAATTCTTATAGTTTGTTTGGTTGTTTGATTGGTTTTATGCCATAGCCATATAAACCAAAGTTAGTTTACTTATGTGACATGGTGACAGTTTTACAATTAACTTACATTTGTTCATCTATCTCATCAATATTCCTGTCCACTGTAGTTTGTTCTTCTTCCTCTTCAACAATAGCCTCAGAAACCTACGAAAAGGAAGTTTAAACCAATCAAATTGCCAATGAGAGGAATATTTAGTATTTTGTTTAGACACTAAGGGAGTCTTGTCTAGTAAAAGTTCAGCTAAACTGTGATTTAAATAAATAAATCGATATTAATAAAAATCTAATTTGTTTAATTTTATGAAGCTAGATTTATTGTTAAATGATACATGTTGTTTGATTTAATGCCATACTTAACGTTATTTTACTCAAATGATGAGTGAAGGATTGATTGGAGTTTAACGCCTTGCTTAGGGATATTTTACCTTTATGATGATGTGCCAGTCAAACAAGTGAAGGACACCACCCTTGACTTCTCTGGCAACATCAAAGACAGGACAGGACAACAAATCTGCTTCCTGATGCTCCTATATGGGGACATTGCATTGCCAGTGTATTTGGTGGAAACCTGCAAAGATTGATTGATTGATTGGTGCTTTATGCCATGCTCAGGGGTATTTCACCTATGACGGCATACCTCAGAGGACACCTTATAAAAAACAGGTTTCTATTGTTCCCTAGCTGAAGACGGAAGCACTGCCGCAACAGGATTATTGTCCTTACGGTACACGATTGGCTTCTCTATTAATTCTTGCTAGGACATCACATGACGTCAAGATAACATGTGTTGCTAGGTGTCTGTAGATGACAAGTATCAAGAGAAAGTGTGAGAAAAGTCAATCGTGCACCCCACTCAATATTGTTTCAAAACTACTTGCAAAAAATGATAAGATATAATTCTAAACAGGTATGACACAGTGTGTTTACAAACTAAATTCTTACTGTGTTTTGTTCCTTCATGACTTTCTGGAATTTCTCCCACTCATCCTCCATCTTATCCCTGTACTCTACCTGACGTACCTGAAATATAGTGACAGTAATGTGAGCTATGCAGCTATGCTTTATTATACCAAGGTGTATTTGATGTCTCAGTGTTTTACACTGTACTTATGGTTTATGTTTATTTTAATTCAGGATCCAAACAGGCCAGAGGCACACTAACTTGCCATGGTCTGGTAACAATATAAAACAGAATACAAGAGATGTGAAGCATTACAAATAAAACACCAAAGATGTGAAACATAACTATACACTAAGCAGTAAGCACAATAATTAAAACAGTAAAAGGAATAAAACATTTGTGAATTTTCCAAATGGTTTGTCAGATTTGGGTTTTACGCCATGCTTCTGGTTATTTCAATCATGTGACATAGCCTGCAAGCACAATGTGAGAACAACACCACCTTGAACATCTCTGGCAACTGAAAAGCAAGAATGACAGACAAGACGCTAAGACATTTGGAAAGTGAATGGCCGCTACCTAGGCTTAAGCTATTATTCGTTTAGAAAGTGATTGTCCGGGTAGACTTTAACTAACTTTCTATTGATTAAAATTTATATGGTCTAAGCATTTGCGTTCTTAATATTTATAGTCTAAGCATTTACTGCTGGAGATACAGGTTCTTACCCTAACGTGCTAGGGTTTGAACCGCTTACGGGTCCAGTCTGCACAACTTCATCTGAACAATAAAGTGTTCTAAGAGAGTATTATCAAGAACCACTGTATTCAAAACACTCTGTCGAGACATTAATCTAAATATTTTTATTCACCTTGGCATCCATTTTAGGATCATCAAAAAATCCTTCAGGTAAATTATCAGCCATGACTTTTGATACTTTTTCTTCTTCCTTGGCAGAAGATGCCCCAGCATCAAAAAAATCTGTCAAATCAGAATTTATTTTCCAATTAACACTTATATTATCATCTGAAATTGCACAGATGCACTTCCATGAACATTTTTTTAAATAAAGTCTCCAAAAATAATAATTATCAACTTATTTATTATAATTACAATTTGATTAAGACTGCAGGCTGCAAATATTTTAATGATGTTTTTATCAGCAAACTTTTGTCCTGTATTTGTGTATTTATTAAACCAAATATAAGTGAGGTAAAATAAAAGTGCAGTTAAATAAGAGTGTTGGATTTGCCAGAACTGGAATAGTTAAGTTGAATAACTATATCAGTGTTTGCATATATGTTTTAAAGTAAATCAAATAAATCAAAAAATAAGGATACGGTGTAGAAGAGTTTTGTCCCTTTGACAGGATTAAAATTGAATCTTAAACTCTTATTTATCATTTAATAAAGACTGTGTGTCTCTTTCAATAACAATTAATCAGTTATGTACATTTTTAAAACAAAACTTGTTATAAGTAATTGAAAACTGTTACTGCAATACCAACCAGAAGGCAGAGCAGAGTTGTTTCCCTTTGTCTGTTCATCTTCCTCTGAGCTGTCATCTGAGGAGGAGTACGCTGCTAAACCAATAACGGCCTTTATTTTATTTCTGGTTGCTTCTGACTTTTTTGATGAGGAATCAAAAAAGTCGTCCGGAATACTAAAACAAAACAAATAAATAAATGCATAAAAATGTATAATATCAATTATTATCGAGATCATTGATGTTCTGCTATATTCTATTTGATCAGAGTTTTAAGTCATAGCCAAAGTCACATACCTAAGTAAGTTCACTGGACGGCTTGAAGTTTAACTTACAATGTAATATATCAAAAACAAATCAGCTCTTCCTTTTTTGTTCTTACCTCACGGAACCACTGGGGTACCCTTTAAACACCTTTCAATAGTATGTCTTTAATTTCTATGACACACTCAAAGGCAATACGGGGCTTTCGAGTCATGACGTTACGACATCAGAGTAACGTCCCTTTGCGAAATGACGTCGTCACTTTACAGCAAAATGGGGGAAAATTTGCGATATTTGACATGGGCGTTACATGTAATATTGCAGGTTATGGAATAAATGATAACAAAGTCGTATGAAATGTGTTTATATATTGGTAGTATATCTTTTTTTTCAAAAGTTAACATTTTGCGACTATATTTTCCTATAAACAGACAACCTGCGATGTTAAAGTATAGGCAGTTTGCCCCCCTTTACCGCAAAGTGACGACGTCATTTTGCAAAGGCACGTTACTCTGATGTCGTAACATCATAACTCGAAAGCCCTGTACTGTCATACATGTTCAAGGTACTACATATATAAAAATCGAAATTACGACGCATATTAACTTACCTATTGTCTTTAATTTTTCCTAAAATAGAAAAAAAAACAATGCTTTATAAAGGAAAATATATAACTACTTTTCCTTAATTATACATATTATTGGGCAATTATGAAACACACTGGAAATGTATTATAAATGTGATTACCAACTGAACAGACTTCAATCATGTCAATAGCTGGAACTCCACAGAAAAAAATATTTCTGCATTTAAAACAAAGTAAAGGTGATTTATATTTATTGTGTACAACCAACCAACAGAGGTCTTGAAAATGTTGGCAAGGGAGATAATTTGTTTTTTTGAAGCTGGTCATATGAAAGGAAAGGTATTCAAAAGTGACGCATTTTCATAACGGAACAAAACCATTACATTCGATATTGCCGTTTGCATCAGAGGACCGACTTAAAAATCAAAGAATCAAAAATTTTGGTTCTCAACAAATTGGGTATTGTTTTGTTTGTTTGATGGGGGTTTAACGATGTTCTAAGGGGAATTTCACATCATGACGGCGTAGCAGCCGTGTATGTAGAGGAAACCACCCTTGCCCTCTCTGCCAAAATAAAAGGCGAGACAGGACAAGACAGAAAATAAAGACACTACAACAAAATAAATACTTCCTGATGCGCTTTAGCTCAGAGAGCACCAGGGCTATTTCTGTAGCTATTGATAAATACCTTTTTTGACAACTGTTTCAGAAGAACTTCCCCCAATTTTCCTCTTTAATGAAGGTTCAGGTTTTTGCGGTCCTAGGGTACGTGATTTAAATGCGACTAATTTCTACAAAATTCAACAATTTATAACATTAGATTTTAGACACAACATACATGTACATGTAGACTGTAGTGACTGTTAAATCATTTAAGCTTAATGTTTTAAATAATAAAATATATTTAAATTATCTGGTCAGTGAATCCAATATAAAGAAGCATAACTTGGCATAACTAAAGTAAGAAGAAATAAATCAAAGAACAGATAGTTGAATCACATGAAACATTACAAACGCACACATTTTCAAATTACTGTATCTATATTATAGTTATTAGTGGGAATAAGCTACAATGTACAGTACTTTATTTTGGATATATTGAAATATATTTTTTGGAGACATTTCAGTAAACATAGTTTTTTTCTTTAAATACGGGATAATATATAGTATTATTGAGAATCCCTGACAATCTATTAAAAAGATTAAGACAATGCACTGTTTACAGTACTATAAAGCTACTATTACCTCTTTATGATTTTTATTTTGCAGATGAGTTGTCCATAACAAGTCTGTCTTCACTACACAATTACACAGAGAACATACTAACTGGCCCAAACTGTTATAACTGAAATAGTGTCAAGGAAAAATTTGCTTCATTTATAAATTATATATATGATTGATTAGGGTTTTACAGTAACACTATATAGATATTCATTTTAGATTATTTCACACATATGAGAAGACAAATTTTGTGAATATTACAGTGAAAGGAATAACAAACAAACTTCCGGTTACCACTCAGTAATGATAGCACCAGACCAGGGATACCACACAAAACTCCAGGTGCCGCCTGCGTCAGTGAGAATTATAGCTCGACTCTCTAAAAAATAGTTAATTTCAAGTCAATATTTTCGTTTAAAAGAATGATTGTTTATAAATTTAGATAATTGTTACAGGTTTGTACTTGGCTGTCCCTTTCTGTATTTAATTAAGGTTGAAGAACAGTTTAGAAAGGCTAGTGACAGTTTTGACAAGATTCTTGTCCTAACCTGAGCCCATCACAGAGGTGTATGGTAGAGGGAGAACGACAACTATGGTAGAGGTTGGCCATCAGGGTTCGAAATTTTGGGGGCATAGGTGCACAAGTTCACCAAGATTTTTCCTTGTGTATCTAAATGTTCCATCTGGGTGCACAGTGTGCATATATTTAGGTAAAATTGGTGCACCGAACTATTTTGTTTCAATTCAACCCCTGGGCGTGAAGACTGTTTAGACATGCTTGAAAGATTCTGAATATCTTTATATCATAGCCTACTAAAGTTTAAATTTTAGAAATTTAATTTTAGAAAATATACAAGAGGGTAAACTGAATTTTTAATAAAGTATGTATGACAAGCACAATGTCAATGCGTGAAAAAGGTTGACATGTCATACATTTTTTTTTTTCAAATATGCTTTAATATCTTGTCCTTGATGCAGAAAATAATGTCCTACTCGCATCTTAAATGACAGTTACTGAAGGTTGACACTACAAAAAGTCAGAGTGTTGTGACTGAGGCTGTTTAATAAGACATTAAAATTCTTAATTTTGGTGTATACATGTACAAGATGATTTTTTATATCTATTTTTTATATATGAAAATGGTGAGGCAAGACGACATTGAGGTGTACATGTGATGTAGGCATATGTCAGTACTGTGGGCAACAGAACTTCAGCAGTTTCGCAACTTTCGCTACCAAAAGTTCAGCTTGCATGGATCTCTGAAGGATTTGCAGAATTCATATTTGGCTTTACTATGGTCTGTTGTGGTACCATATTACGACAATAAATAGAAACAACCCATTTGATATTAAAGACTCTTTAATGGATAACATGATTGAAACAACAAGCAGGGGCTTAGCCAGAAATCTAAAGTACAGAGAAAAAATAGCATTCGTTAAATCAAAAATACATAATGATTTAGCGATTTACTCGCTTTAAACCGCCATGCTGTGAAGAAAGGTCATCCCGTTGCTTTATAGAAATGTACGAGTTAACTTATCAAGTTTTTTTTAAGGTAGCTGAAGGAAAACTTAATTAGTTAACTCGTACATTTCTATATAGCAACCCATGTTATATTCCCAGGCGCCTTGTTGAATGACGACAAAAGCTTGAATGAAGACAAAAGCTTGCATGTTATGGCGTGTTCACATCATTCAACACAACATGTGGGAATAAGTTTCGATAAATAAAATGGCAATATCGTGAATTAGCACCCAGTCGGCGTTTTACCTCCACAGACCAGCATGCGCTAGCATTTAAAATCAG